>JAOTRQ010063381.1:0-13272 GCA_028565875.1 Hoplisoma paleatum
CCGAAAATAAGACATAGTGGGGCTTTTGGGGATAAAAAGAAAGTAAGACGCTGTCTTATTATCGGGGAAACACGGTATAAAATTTTTCAAACATTCTCAAGATCTAGAACTTCAGAAAGGCTTGTGTCAAACATTACAAATAAAACATTTAAAACTAAGAAAAATAAAATATGTAGTAAAACTATATGCAAAATCTCTAGAGCTCAGTCATGGGCACAAGAGAAGAGAAAGTTTTATAACCTGGACCTCAACAATTCTATTTTTGGGGTAAGTCTGATATCTTCTGTGCAATGTAAAAGCTTGATTGGCTGACTATTAAACAGAGGAACCTCGATTAAACAGACCCCCACCAGGAAACTGAAATTCAACATAGGATTTATTTTTGATGAGGCACTTTGTTCACACATTTTTTGTGCTTCTTATTTGTGATGAAAATATGATCAAAATCTGCAACTATAATGTAAATAAAATGTGTACAATTCAGTAAAACAATTAGATCCCCTTAAGGCTTCCCCATAGTTTTTATTGTTGGATATACTACACCTATGTCTCATTTCCTTTTTCTCCACTAAACAATTACAACTTACTTTCCTCTTTATTCCACAGACTATAGGCTTAACACACACAGGGTGAAAATAACTCTGGAATTGATCTTAATATGGTTATTTTGCATCTCAAACACCTGGCACTTTAGCAGGGGTGTTTTTGCTTTTTTATCGTTTGTATTTGTTTACATATTTGTAGTTTTGTAATACATGCTTATTTAATAACCCTAGTCTTAGCACAATGATAAGAGAACAGAGTAGAGTCGTGATCTCGTGTTTCAGTTTGGACTAAATCTGGGTTTGAGTTGCAGTGATCTTGTGCTTACAGCCAAAGTAAAGCATCCTCACAGAGGCTGGTGGCCCCGTTTGGGACTGATGAATTGTCTGCATGGGATGACAAGGTGAAGATTGCAGTCATTTCCATGTCCCCAAGCCACCCCATCTTTTTTATTTTTAAATCAATTAGTAGCAGGGATTACTTGATTTATTAATTATCCCCTACCCAATCATCTCATTCCATTTTTGATTTAATTCAACATGTGTTGTTAGTTTGTTTTTAATTTGTTTAGACCTAACCAAGTTCACAAAACTGCATTTTGATTGTGTGACAGTACCGCATTTATGTTTTGTAAATTATTCTGATATATATTTAATTTATTGGAATTCCAATCTCAGTCCGAAGAGTCCCGGCAATGTACTTAACGTACTTTAAACTAATTGAAGGGTTTTTTAAACATATTGTGGAAAATATCTGCCCAGCCTGACCGGTGCACCACAGCACAACGCTCTATTTGGGATCTTGCATAGACGTACTTGTTCAGCCAACTTTTTGCATAATCTACAGTCACTTTGCATTAAAGTCTTATTTGGTCTCTTAAGTACACCACCAGCTTTGGATCTCGCTATAAATTATTGTTAGTGTTTTGTCCGTCATATACATGTAACAAGAGCTTGTATAACAATGTAACTGTTTAAATGGGACATATACCTTTTTTTAAAACAAGTTGGAATAGGTCTATGGGACCTATAAAACTTATTATATGAGAGTAATTTTGTGCAAACAACTTCATGAATGATATATTACTCATTTAATTATTTCCAGTTTAAGCCTGATTCTGAACGCTCTGTTTTGAATTAGGTCACGTATGCTAATGAGCTGTTGCCAAATACAGAGGTTTTTTGCAAACATTACTTTTAAAATGACCTGATCATGTACATACTGACTGTGTTTAGAGAGCATGTAGAGAATGAAGCCCTATTCATACCAGCCCTGTCTTTTTATACGCTTCTTTTTATACGCTTCTGTCCACTTTAACAGATTATACTCATTCTGTCAAACTTCACCTGTGCTCTGTCATGCCGACCATCCAACCAATAAGGAGCAAACTACTTAATATCTGATCCATAGCCAATTAACACATGTGATAGTGTTCTTTGCTTTGAAAGCATTATTCATTTTCATTTGTTTTGTAATCATGATTGTTCATCATGTGTTTCTGTAAATCATTCCCATTATCTTGTTTCATTTCATCGTAAAATATCTAAGTCTCTTTTGAAACGGAATTCGATAAGGCATTATAGATTTTCTCTTCTTTACTTTAGAACTTAGAAGTTGGCGAGACAACCTCCAAGATGGAGAAACTCGCTCTGAGTCCAGAAGAAATTGAGGAGGCCAACAAGTACAAAAGAATGTATGTTTCACTAATACACATCTGTGTACAGTATTTTTTTTCTTTCTACCTTATCCATCCTGTTTAAATATCTGTGTTACATTCGGAATACACTGGATAGTTGCTGTTCTTGTTGTTCTTGTGTTGTACATGAGTTATCCCCACTAGGAATGAATAAATCCCCGGTTGATACATAAATGTTTTTTGCACCCAGTTGTTTTGGTGGAATAGTTCGTGTTCGGTCCACCAGGTCAGTTATGCAACAAATAGAGGGCATGATTGCCAGTGTCTGCAGCATACACACTTCCTCTGGGTTGATCAGACAGATTGTTTGGGTCTGCGAACGATGCGTAAGGACCCTGATTGGCAGAGATTGAGGCAGTACAGAATGCAAGGGTGGAAAAGAGTTCCATTAGGGACTGAACACTAGTAAGAGAGGCAGGAATAATTATACTGTGTGTAAAAGCTCAGTGGTGTAAAATGTATTCTAAATTCTATTATTGTTTGTTATTATTATTAATAAATCTTAACATGTGAGCTGCTACTGTTGAGTCTGGTTTCTCTCAAGGTTTCTTCCTGTAATTTTCAGGGAGTTTTTCCTTTCTGCAGTCACCTCTGGCTTGCTCAACAGGGGTTTCTGCTCGTCCTTAATTTTTAAAGTTGCTTTGAGACAATGTCAGTTGTAAAAAGCGCTATATAAAGTTGACTTGACTTGGTTCGGGTTCCCAGGTCAGAATGTTTGAAACATTTCTTTTAACCAGTGAAAATTACTCTATCCTGCAGGTCACATGCTAAGAAGACTGGCGCTCCTGTTAGCATGAGCAAGCTGTTGAGTTTTGGCTATATGGAGGAGGAAAAGAAGTCTCATGATGATGATGCTTCAAGTAAGAATCATGTGTTCAGATATTTACCAACCTGGTTTTACATCAATGTTCCTCCAAAGATACAAGCAAACTGGAAAAACGTTTTTACTTTTAAATCCTAAAATATATTCAGTTTGTTAGATAGATGATAGATAGATAGATACTTTATTAATCCCGAAGGAAATTGAGGCCTCAGTAGCAAGTTACATAAATCAAAGACAGAGTAAGTAAGTAGAAGTACACACAGTACAGAGATTTACATTATACACACATATGATACAAGTGATACAAGGGTGTAAATTTAGTTAACACTGCGAGGTTAATATTGTTGCTGTCATGACTTCATTTGCTCTGCTTTGACAAATGAAACATGTGATATTCTAGTTATTTAACAAGACTATGTGAGATATGACTAGAAATGTCCTATGACTTAGGACTTGTTAAGTCTTTCTACTAAGCATTACCCTTTCTCAATAATTCCCTTTACTTAAACCTAGTTCAGCATTTGGGAGATCACCTTGATCAATGTGTTTGCTTAATGAATGCCCACTTACTCACACAGTAGCCCAGAAGTATTGTAACATTATCCTCCCAAGCCCCCATTGACACGTTTTTTAAGGATTTGAGGACTCTCAGCATGTGCACCAGATCGTAATAAATGAAATAAAAAGCAGCACATATATCCTCCTCTATTTAGAACAGAAAAACGCAACCATTTTACTCACAATTCAGTCGCTTGTTGCTTTCTCCAAAAAGTTAAGTATGCGGCTTATGATGATTTTTTTTTCCTGTGCTGAAGGTCGACGGTTGGCCGAAGGCCAAACTAAAAAGAAAAAATTACATCTATGCACGTCACTTTCCTACCCAGTCATTCTTTAGTTTATATTTTGACAACATAAGGACATAACATGGTTAGAATCTGCGAGACGATACTTTATACATTATTATATTTTAAATTTTGAAACTAAATACACTTGTTATAAAAATCAGTTTATTATATAATTTAAGAGCATTACCTCATTTATTGCTAAAATACATTTCAGACATTTTACTGTATGTATCAGGAGTTGTGTGGCAAATCAGTTGTGTTAGGACTATTGTTTTTTTTTTGTCAAATAAAATAGGGTGTCTTGAAATGTCACCTTTATAATCATACAGAGCCTTTAAATCTATAGTTATTTTGTTCTTTTACTGAAACTTTTCTGACAGTTTTACAGAAATACTGTGTTTTTTTAGCTAAAAATTGTTCTTATTCTTATTATACTTGGTCTACCAATTCCAGATTGTTTGAAAATGTATAACAGCTCTTTATTAAAGTATGTTAGTATATGGTATATGTTACATAGTTTTAATATAATATTTTCTATAAAAATATAAACAAAAATATAATATAATTCAACGGTGCATATTGCATAGATGTTATTATTTTTAATAATAGAAAATATTTAAATGTTCAGCTTTGTGCTCTTTTATTTGTGGTATGTGTGTGTGTAAAAATTTCGCAAAGTTTTGAAAGTTTTAAATCTTAATTATAATATACTTAAATTTTAATTATAATGTATGGATTCATACGTATATAAAGCCAAACCATGAATGCAGATTCTGCTGTTTTTTTTTCTTGTTGGTAACCCCTAAGTTACTTTGTCAGGAAATAATATAGCCTCTGAAAAGAGGAAGCCACTAAAAGGTACCTTGAGTTGGAGGAAAGAGACAAAATGCAATTTAAGATGACATCATGGCATAGCAACAAGAGAGACATTTTATGTGGCTATGACTTGACAAAATGGACCGCATCTACCACTACATCCAGTACCTCACGCAGTTCAGGTACCAGTGACTTCCATGTGAGATCTAAAAGGTGAAGCAAACAATGTGTGGCTGAGATCTGTGAATTCACAGCTTTTATTTCACGAACGACTCCACTCTTAAAGATCTTACATCTGACGCACCTGTCTCAGCTTTAATGTTCCTCCATCATATATCTGTCCAGGATTATGATTCTCTTTGCCTTTAGCTTTCTCCTCGACTTGTTTACAAAATAAAATGTCCTTAAATATTTTCCTCCCATGCGTAATGAAAATAATTGAGTACTTAATCAGGATTGTTGACATTATTCATGCTGTACTGCAATCTGCTCACAAGATCTTAACCTTTCCACCTCTTCGAAAGAGAGGTCACTGATTCTTCTGCCTACGGTCTCTTTGGACTGTGGTTTGTTCATGAGCATATTTCATAGCAGTTTTTATATTCTTTGGATGGAAAAAGTCTTGATTCTATTTTGGCATGAACTGTGACTAGATGATGTTGAAGTTTGCAAGGTTTTAGCGTCTTATTAAATTGAATCCTCGGGCATAAAGTGCACTGTTATTTGCTATCCCGGTTTTGGAACTGTGGATATTTTTATTGGTCTGCTACGCTGAAATAATTCACACAAGCTGGCTGCAGAGGCAGTGCTGAGGTAAATATTCATCAAGGTCTCAAATCATTGAGGTCTTTTATAGTGTAAGTAATAAATTTTATTCTAGTCATTTGGTCACAAACAAAGAACAGATGCAGACAATATTATTGTGATATCTGAACTGTTGCTTCGTGCTTGCAATGTTCTGCATGGCAGTTGCTAGGAGGTATCCCAAGTGAAATCTTGTTGTGAGAACGTGTTATGATATGAGGATGACCAGAGTTTTGCCTTGTAGTTGCTTTGTTAGCTTCTATAATTGCTAGGTTGTTGTTCCATATTGTTCAGCCTAGCTTTTTCTGTAAAATGTGTGTATGCATGTTTTTCATTTGTCCATGTGGGTTCCTTCTAAGAGCTCCGGTTTTGTCACACAATCAAAAGACTTGAAAGTGCAAAATAGGACAGTAACTACTTGTTTTGTCATGAATGATAACAAAATGTATAAAACATAGTGTTGCTAGGAGCCTGCCATTCAAAGACTTTTGGAAAGTTGAAAACTGTGATGGGATGTGACTATACATTCTACCCAAAATGCAATGCGATCCATGATACTGGTCTCACAATACACATTTTTTTCTACATAATGAAATTGGAAAAATCATTGACTATTTCCGACAGTTGTGGTGCAGACATGTTCTGAATTCTTTTATATATATATATTGTGGGTACGTATATAGGATGGATATGCAGCGCCAGTGCCTGTTGTCGTTATTAATAATCTTGTGCTGTAATTCTATGTTGTAGGTGTTACATCAGACTGGACCAGCACTACTGTCGCAGAGGAGGATCAGGAATAGTCAGAGCTTCCTGTCGAGTTATGCAGTTGGTCAGCCCACCGCCGCTTGTCTTTTATTCACTTTATTTATGCAAACTTCTGTTAGTCAATGTTATCTTTTAAAATCATTTTTTAATTACACGTACATACATGACGGTGCTTGTGATCCCAAATTTAATTCTAAACTAAGTGCTAACTACAAAACATTAACAAAAATAACTGCAGCACAATGAGAGGCCATCTAGGCAAAAATGCAGCTTTGGCCCCCATAACAAATTTCAGGTTTTCATTTTTATACATTCCTCTAATTGCCAAGATGCCAAGGTTTATTTATTTCTATTTTTCTACTAAAAAGACAAAAAAAACGTTCACTTCTAACTATAAATGGGACACGATTAACCATGCTGCGGCCTAGGGATGCGCTAACATTGTCCAGTTGTATGTTTGAAATGTGCAATTGATTGCCAAGTCCTCGCCAGTCACTGCTACACTAGAAACGAGAAGCTAATCTGTATATTGATGAATCTGTATATGTTGAGATTGTTAACGGGGGTTCAGCAAGCTTGTGACTGTGAATGTCTTGTTATGCTACTGGCGTTGTTTTGATGTAATGGTACGTTTTCTTAGAGTAGGTGTAGTGAATGTGTAACAGAGTTTTCACATCATATTGGCTTTTTGTCTCATTAGATGATGTTTACACTCAATGTCAGTTAATGTTGACTACTGATAAATGAATAAATATGCATGTGCATGGAAAATCCCTTTGTCCTTGTATTTTTATTTAATGCTAGATTCTGCCATTAAAACGACTAAGATGGGTAGGAACAAAGAACGATTTGCCTTGTCTTTCCAAGCATTTTAAATCATTTGTCTTCAGGAGGTGAAAGTCAATAACCGTGTTTGCTGATCACATTATAGCCCATGATGTTAAATTAAATATATGCCAAGTAAACATTTATGGAAATTTGGGCCCCATTGCTCATCAGAGGCAAGGAAGTCATTAGTAGACTACAGTGGTGCTCATAAACATCTAGAATTTAGGACTTACTATGTGTCTTGTCTTTTTAATCAATAAAACAGGTATATAGACTCAACAAAATGTCCAATTCTTTTGCGGTTTTGCACTACGTTGACGTCACATGTTAATGATCTGTTGCCAGAAATGCTCCATCTTTGTTTGAAAAACAAAAAACATTGAAATGCTCAATGTTTACAGATTTTAGCATTTAACGAACGGAAAACTGCGTTTTTCACAAAAAAATGCATGAAATTTCGTAAATTATCAAGCTATAAAATTACTCAATCATGTACAGACTGTACAGCACTTCCTGTGGGACTTTACTAGTAACAGTATTGTTCGTCTCATGCACGCTGACATCCGAACACAATTTGGCATAATATGTCTGCTGATCATGAATGTTTAAATACAAAGCTTTAGAAAAAAAGATTTTTAAAGGTAAGCTAGGTCAGATTTTTTAAAATATTGTTCAACACAAACAGAATTTAAGATAGTTTCTGTAGGTGAAAAAGCACATTTGTATTTTAATACTCTTTTGCAGGTGCTTCACGCTGTTTCAAATGTCTACTTTTGTATCGCATGTACGACCTACAAGGTAGGTAGGTAATTTCTGCCTTGGATTAATGACAGAATACTTGGATTAAGAAAACAGAACTCTGGCAAGGAACCATAATGTTTAATGTTCGACCAGCTCCTGTAAAAAAGTTACTAATCCTTAATCTGGATAAGGATAAGAACTGATGGAGCCAAGTTTCAGCTTTGTAGGTACTAGTGGGCGATTTACTGATGTGTGAGACAGTGAGTGAAGACTTTGTAGTTATACACAGTATATAGATGACAGCTTAAACGTTTTACAATTGGCCCCTCTTACTCGTTTCAGCTTTCCACCCCCATGCGCAGCTGGAGAGTGACATTGCGTTTTGGACGTTTTGGCCCTCCATAACATTTTGACGGTTTATGTGTTTGGTTGGCCCTTTTGGCTTCCCATAAGGAGCATCTTGGCGGAGCGGCTACGTCACGCGGCGGAGCTCCTACCGGTGGGAGCGCGGATGACGGTCCGTGGTAAACCCTGCACGGCCTTCGTTTAGCACCAAATCCTCCCGAAACGATGGTGCATCATCTTCCAGACTCCAGCCGCTGTAGTCATCACTGAGGACTTGACGGTAAGTGCATTGCTTTTATGAACGTTACAGTAACGCCGCACTGACAGGGTTGTCACTGCGGGTGATGAATTGCGGTGGAGGAAAAGAAATGAAGTGCATTTGTGCGACTGCTGCACCGATGCGCTTCTCCCGCTGCGCTCGCGCACACCTCCGGCTTGTACATTTAATCCCAATGCGCGTCCTGCACAACGCAATGCTCGCCATTTTTCTCACAGTGCACGAACCATTCGCTTTTATCTACAAGGAATCGGTTCGTTTATGTTTAAATGATTCAGTCATCGATCATGTGTCATGCTGAGGGCCGGATGTGTCCACGTCGGGTCGGCAGGTGATCACCATCATACACTGTTCTGATCTCTGTTCCTGTAAGTGGTGCACTAGTGACACGTGTCCAGACTGTTACCTGTTCACATTTCCACGGGTGTAGTCCAACAAACAGGGCACACTTTCAGCGTTATGAGGATTGGCACATGCTGTTTAAATGACTCTGTGACACCCTGATTCATGTGCATGGCATTTCCTGCAGCTGAGCATGATCTATACTGCCAGTGCACTGTGTAAGTGAGGAGGATACTGGTCATAAAACTTTGACCTTCATGTAAACTAGCCTGCTCATAAGGCCATATCTAATGTACATTTGCTATTATATTTTTATCCATTATCTAGTTGTACCACCTCTTAATCCTATTTAGGGTCACGGTGGGATGCACACTGGAGAAATATACTTGAACAAGTCTCTGGGGCACACACACACACACACACACACACACACACACAGAGGACAATTTCAACATTTCTAAATAACCTAACTGCGTGGGAGGAAACTGGATTACCTGAAGGAAACCCCGGACAGAAAGACAGATATTTCTTGCTGTGAGCCACCGTGCTGCCTTCATCCATCCATCCACCAATGAATTAATCACAGAATAAGGCTAAGCTTCAACCTTGCAAGCTATCTACCCTGAAACAAACATTGCTATGGGGAGGGGTTAAATATGTGTGACAAAGCGGTGCTCATTATAGCAGCAAATTGTGATTTCTTTAAACTTTTGATTTGATTTACTCGAGTTCGCTCAATATCTCTTTCTTATGTCCAATATGATATTGCAGTTTCAAGTGTGTACAATTTAACTATTGATGTTAAACAATCGTGATTGACTAGTTAGAATAGACACCAAGATTTTTGCTGTGATTTTCCATTCAAGTTGTCATGTTTGTAGATATCATAAATACAGCATGCATATTTAAAACCCAACTCGATCTTAAAGTGGCTAAACTGGGATGGTGTTTGTTTTATTGTATAACACTAATGGAGAATACCATTGGACATATCTCACCAACTAAGTACAAGATTAATTATTTATTATGCGGTTTTTATTGTGTCTAAACTGTGTTTTTATTTGTCGCACTCGTGGAAAGTTTTTTAAATGTTAAACTCTTAGTTATAACATAATTGTAACATTCTCCTTACAAGAGAAAACTGTTGGGATAATACAGTGTAAACTAAATCTAAATATATTGATATTTTTAATCACTCTCACATTTCAGTTTGTACAATTAAGGAAAACTGGAAACTAGATGGACATTCTTCAAATCCTCAAGTTATTTGCATGCAGACAGTGTGACATGATAAAACCTTGACTCTGATACATTGCATTGATTTCACCACAATCCACACATTTTTTGCTGATATCATTCATTGTGTTCATTCCTCAAATCCCCGCAGTTTCTATTTGGTCTCAGACTGTTTTGCTGAATCAGGGTTTTGGAAATTGGCAAGCTTCAATTAATTCTGGTTCATAAGGAATTAGGTCTTTTTGTGGATGCTTGTTCTTACATTGTTCCACTGTTTTAGTTGAGATGTGTTGTAGGCATTAGAATTAATTTCTAGAAAAAGCTTATGATAAACTCATTTTATTGATAAAATTTTAATATAATCGATTTTTGTTTTTATACACTGTTTTAGTTTACTTAATGTTACTTACTTACTATAAGAAATTAAATCCTATATTCATCTGACTGCAATTAGTGAGCATTTCGCTCATTTAGAGTTAAAGGTAAAACCAAAGGAAGTAATAGTGTTTAAGCTGTCATAGTGTTTAAGCTGTGTTAAAACTTACACATTATTTAAATGTCATAATTGAATAGCAGTTTTTGTCACTGTTATTACTCTGTTATTATATGTCATAACAGTGTATTGGATTCAGAATTTATCAAACACTTCAGAATGGTTTGCACATTTAATTTTGGATTTAATGACCTATTTAGGTATTTAGTGTATTTGCTCAGTGTGTCTCACCATGATCCTGAATAGGTTTAAGCTGTGTTAAAACTTACACATTATTTAAATGTCATAATTACAATTTTTATTATTAAAATCTTTGAAACATCAAGTGTGTTCAGAGGCATTCGGCTTTTTTGTTGTTGTTTTTACAAAAATGACAATAATAATAACACTAATAATAATTTATAAGATAGTTGCAATATCTTAAAAGGCTTACCTTTGATAGAACAATGAAGACATACAAGCATAAAAAAGAGTTCATTTTTCAGTTGAGATCAAAATATGAATAGAATGTCACCTTGTTGTCCATATGGGGAAGATTCCCAGAATGGAAAGTTGTTTTCACTTTCCCCTTGTTCATTTCTGTCCTTTTCTCTTCTTGTATATATTAGCTTTATTTTTAATTATATTTTGCAGTTGTTAAATAAAAAATGAAACCCTAATGTTGAAGCATTGCTGTTTAATGGTGAGATGAAGTCGATTTGCAGGTCACAGAATTGTCATGCATTGAGGCAGATTTGCACTTGCACTTTAGGATGTTTTAAGACAATCATATCTCTTTCAATCTCTCACGGGGCCACATAAAATGACAAGGCAGGTTAGATTTGGCCTTGGAGTAGATGGAACAAGGTTGTAAATGATAAAGGATCCCACTATATTGTACAAGAGAGTCAGCATCTACAAACAGAACATGGTCTTGGAATAATAGTCTTACAGAAGGACAGAGAACCAATGAACAGTATAAGTTACTGTAGCTGTTTCTGAGTTCACATATGCAATATTGTTTGATTAAACTTAACTTGGAATAGCATATTCTTGAAGTAACCAACTGCTTTTCACCTGCATGAGGCAAATTCATGGTATGAGGTACTCAATTATGTTACTCAGTTCTCAAGTACCTTCCATCTCCATTCAGGTGCTATCGATCAAACAGTAGAGGCCACAATCTCAGCGTCAATGAGAGGTTTCGTTGATTCTTCTCTTGCCTATAGCAGTTTGTCATATACACTGTTGATCAGTAAATGTTGTCAAATGTTGAAAAGTCAGATGTTAATTCTATAAATTCTAAATGAATTGGTTTCCAGAGCATTTATGCTGGAAGATAAAAATAACCTTTTTGTTTTTACTGGTGCCACATATCTCATGCTAGCCCTGCTTTATGATGTTATGGTACTACCTACAAGCCACCATTTCACCTTGGCACAAAGGTAGGATTACATGGTCCTTGATTTGAGCCACATTTTACTACTTATGTCTGCAGTTTCCTACCACAGTCCAGAAACATGTAACCTGGTTTATTGGAGACGTTGAATCGTTGTACAGGTATATAGCCAATAGGATGCATGAACCATTGCAATGTAGTGCCAAGCCTGTATAAATTGGGATGGTTCTGTCAGGATGGGCATTCAGCATAAAAAGCTATTCCAAATCAATAATGCAATAAACAAAACAAACAGTTTATACACACCTTATACACATTATGAACGAACATGTTTAAAACACTTATACTGAGTCAGGAGGTTGTCCACACTTTTGAACAAAGAATGCATGCATTTAGCACATCTTATCCATTTATAGGAGTGATTTAGAGAAGTGTCATAGTGTCCTCTATTAGTTCAAATCTGCTATAACCTTGTTGTAGTTGAAGTTTTTTTTATTGCTTATTACATGTCAGCATACCAGCTTAAGTGCTTAGTAAAGGCAGCAAGAGACTCAGATGTTCAGACAGACAGACAAAGCTTGTTCACCAGCACAGAGTACATCCTCAAGAGCTTACTAAGAGCCTTGCAACCTCTTTTACAGTCAAAATAAAGATTCATGCTTAACGTTGCAAAATGTCAGCGATCGTGTTTCAACTGTGAATGTCAGCTAGTGGACCAATGCGTAAGCTGATGGACGGCATCATTGAACAAATCTTTGTATTGCTTCTACTAAGCTTCTTCTTTGAAAAGTAGCCTGCCAGTTGTAGCTGCCTATCTGAAGTTGAAGTGTAGTAACTAGAGGTTCTGTTTCTATTAAAGTATTGGTACTAGCGCTCAGTGTTATCATTGGAACAAGCTTCAGATTCTGCTGGATTTGTATTGTGCCTTTTGGTATTAAGTATTTTACTGTGACCTTTCTGAAGCCTGGGATTTTATAGCGTGGAATATATATATATATATTAGGGCCGGGACTTTAACGCGTCAATTTCGATTAATTAATTACAAAGATTTTAACGCGTTAAAAATTTTATCGCGATTAATCGCATTTTGGAGGCGGAAACTTTGTATTCGCGTGTTCTAGCACGTCTGTAAATCTGATGCACAAGCGACATTCACAAACAACAACGGTGGACGACGAAGCCGCTTCTCTTGGTCCACTGAGAGACTTTAGCTTTAAAAAACGTCCTGATGAGACTTTCGAAAAGACTTCTGTTGTATGTAAGTTGTGCAAAACGGAGTTTGTTTATCACCGAAGCTCCTCAAGTCTAAAATACCATCTCAATGTAAAACATGTTAC
>JAOTRQ010063389.1:0-13272 GCA_028565875.1 Hoplisoma paleatum
ATAAACATGTTTGTTGTTAAGAATATACGTGCATTCATTCAACATTTTAGTAGCAAAATAATTGCGATTAATTTGCGTTTAATTGCGATTAATTAATTACAGACCCTGTAATTAACTCGATTAAAATTTTTAATCGAGTCCCACCACTAGTCCAAATACATGTAATTAGGTTAAATTTGAGATTCTAAATTGCCTATTGCACTATGTATGATACAAACATGTTGATGAACCTTGTTTAACCATTTTCTATCATAATTGTAACCAAACAGTAACAGATGACATTAAATTCCAAATAAACACACATGCACTGTAGAAATTATTTCAATAACAAATATGTGTATACTTACTTTCTAGTGCATCATAAAGCAACAAAAAGTCTTCCTTTTTCTTAGGATTCATTCTTCTGTAGTAATCATACTTTATCTGTTTATCTTTATCCTCCACTCTCCTTATTGCCTCTTGTTCTATCCAGGCCAGTCTTAGATTCTTCTCCTCCCGCAGATGAGCCGTCAACTGCTGGGCCAGCCAACGCCTGATATATGTCTGTAAAGTTATTACCTGAATACACACAACAACTCAAAGAATCAAATCATAAAAAAAGAATTAGTTAAAAGAATTAAGTCAATTGCACAAACTCTATTAAGCACGTACAGCTTTGAGCCGTTTGCTGTGGTACTCATCTGCCGTGATGTACATCCTGGGCGTGATGAGTTTGTCCTTCATGTTAGACATGTAGCAACCAATCTTAGTCATCTGAGTAGAGGTGCTGATGAAGCACTGTTGGGCCTGACTTTTCAGTCTTACTGTCTGTTGACAAGAACTTGCAGGTTTAAAAAGCAGGCAAAAATAAGAAATATGTCTGCAAAAACATTTTCTATACAATGTCTTGTGTAGCTGGCCAGATATAATCAAATCACCACCTTACAATCAGATCAGTACCCAGGGGACTTTTACAATGACTCAGAGGCAACAAAAACAGCAGTGTATGGTTTTAAATGTTCTGAGAACATGAACAGTGACCACAGACAAGATGAAATATTCATAATTGAACATGAGCATGGGTGTTCACCACTTAGCAGAAATGGTTGAAAATGTAAATCAAGTGCTTTGGACCAACAGAACCATCCATGTCAGAAAAAAAACAGTCAAAAAGCCAGACTCTGTCATGGTATGAGAGTCAGTACCCTTAGCAAAGCTCAGTTACACTAAGATATTAGAACAACATTTCAATGTTTCAACAAGACAATGCAAAAATACATGTTGCACACTTTATAACAACATGGCTGTAGACAAGAGTATGGCTAGTAGACTGGTGAGCACTGCAGTGCTCCTCAGTCCACAATACAGAATTTAGTGAATCCCAAATGGTGAATCCAAATATATGCTACCAATTATTTGGTTGCAAATCCTTTGATGTTCCAACTGTTTTGTTTACTACTTCCTTCTACTGGCCATGAACATTGCTTTCTTAGTCAATACAACAAAGCCACACATAATTCAGTAACATTTACCTGTGTGTCTCTGCTGAACAATTGTACTCCCTTATCAGGCCTTTTCCTGGCCATAGTCTGTACTGCAGCATGATGGTACTCGGTTTTGGTGAGCTTATGACAATATCCTCCCAGAAAAGCCTTCTTTTGTGTAGCTCTCTCGATCTCAACCACCACATCCTGATAAGTGTCATCACCTGAGGGTTAACACAGAGTGAAATGGCAGTCTGGCTAATAAAATAAATAAAACTACAAAGAACAGAGAAAGCAGTCAATTTGTTCATTATCAACAATTCTCCCATGATAGCTACAAACAATAATGTTGCTGTAATGTGTGGAAAACAAACTCAAAGCTGACCTGCTTGTACCCGGACAGCAATGACATCAGGCATGGTGCACTCCTGCTGAGGTTTTACAGGTTTGATGGGGTATTTCTCTGGCTCTAATGAGCTCATCTCAAACTGGACAGTGGTCAGTGGCTGCACTCCAAGGCTCATCAGGGTTTCCTGATTCTCCACTGTCTTGCCTTTTTAATTAGAACAGGCACATTTTACTGAAAACTTATCACAAATTAAATCCACTTAACATTTACTGTAAATCATATCTATTGCTTGTATAAAACCATAAAAATAGAGAAGCTAATTAAGAGCTAGAGGTCTGATTAGATCAAGGGGTCACTGCAAAAAAAATGAACATGAATGGCATTGAAAATGAATAAACATTTCTATGTGTAGTGGTTATTTGTCAAGTAGACAATTTATATTACCGCTAGACACGAAGGGGGGGGGGGGGGGGGGTCTTAATGACATTAGTAGGAACAGCACACGCTTGTTGCATCTATTATTTAGGTACATCTTTTGGAATAAGAGTGTTCCAATCCTCCTGTATAGCACAATGCATCATAACACAAAATCTAGCTTTAATTGCCTCACAGAATCAAAGGTACTTAAAATACATTTTATACTTCTAATTTTCTTTACATTTGCACAATTGTTTTTGGTTCTCATAGATGTGTCTCAAAGCTAAGCTCCATAAAACTAAAGATCATTTATTATGTAGTTCCTGGACAAATAAAATAACAAAACTCCAGAGATAAAACCTACTCGTCAGGGATTGACAGCCATCTCTATAACAATCTGGCCTTTACAGTCAAGCTGCCGAGATGAAGACATACGACAGCATTAAAGCAGGTTATGGTAAAAGATAGGTGCTTCTCAGCAATAGGGTCATGGAGACTAGTAAGAATTGACGTCAAAGTGTTTGTTACACAAAGAGTTTGTACACACGGTTAATTAGAAGTGAAAAAAGTAAAAATAAAGTTACCATTTAAGGTTATGTGAATAATGTCAGCTGGTAATCTAAGCTCATTTGCAAAATGATTCTTCAGCTCCTGCGTGGTTAGGGCAATGCTAAAAGCCACAGTCATCATGTGTCCATCTGGCAATAATAAGATTTTAACTGGAATGACATAATACAGAAGGCAAAGAAAATGTTATCAACACATGTACTATATACAACTGTACAAATACATTCAACATAATTTATTGTTTTTTATTATTAATTATTCTCATTTGGCATCCTAAACATCTGTGGTCACATTACTCAAATCAAAATAGTATTCCTTGTATAGTATAAAAAATTACAATATTAGTTATTTCTTAAAAAGGAACTGAATTCAATCTGTAAATTTGCTTGTTATAAACAGCCTGGCTAATCTTTTAAATGTATTTGATCAGCTTTTCTATAATTTGTAGCATGAAATTTTGGCCAATGCTTCAAAATCTGAAAAATGCAACTAGCACATGATTATTTTAATGATTTATATATTTAAAAAATCATATGTCTCCACATAAATGCTATAAAAAGCAAAGAATTTTTTATTTACAAATGGTTTTTGTTGCTTTGGACATCATGGGCAGTTCATGCAAAGTTAATCACAAATAAGCTTACATTACATACATTACAATTAGAGCACGCAACAACTAAGAAACAAATAGTGTTTAATTGTTGTTTGTTGGAATATCACTTTTATTATATTCATGACAAGAAACAGTTATTCGTTACACAATGAATGTATCTATTCAATAATGTATCTATTGAAAAGAATCCAAATGTTTTGTTTAACATTATATTTATATGACTGGGGCCTTTTAGAAACACCCATTTAAATATTTTATTACAATTTAATTACATTTGAAGTCCTGGTATCCATTTATGCCACAATTCAGGATGCCTGGGAACCAGCTCTGTTCTGGTTTAATAGGGATGTAAAAGGGGGGAGGAGAGGGGGCAGTCTTGGCCTGGTGGTTAGAAAAATGGGTTTGTGATTGGAAGGTTGTGGGTTTAATTCTGAGAGTCAACAGGTCTGGACACAGGTGCCCTTGAGCAAGTCGCCGAACCCCTACGTCTACCCACCTCTCTGTGCATGTGTGCTCACTGCTGCCCTCTAGTGTGTTTTCACTAGCAAATGTGTGTTTCACTGCACGGGTTGGGTTAAAAGTGCAGGATTAATGTGAAAACTAAATTTTACAAATAAACAAACAAGAGTATTACAAACAAACGTAAGTAGTTTTATTCAATATGTCAACTACACATGTAACCTGAAAAAAAGAAGTACAGCAGGTTAAGAAACCACAGTAACAAACCCACCTGTTGCTGTTGAGTTTATAGCGTCATTAAGAGATTTGACTGCTTGATGATCACGTGTTCTGACGTCATTGTGATTTGGTGTCGTTGACCTGTGATCTGCAGATGAAGTGCGGATCTCTACCTTTATCTCCTGTAAAGCCGCGGTGTCTTTTTCTTTATTCACAGTCTGTTCTAAAGTTCCGATTTGAGTAACATTTTGATTGAGCACTTCCTCTTCAGGGTGTTGGAGGTTCTCACCGGACTCGGTCTCGATAAAGTTCACTTTCACCTCCAACTGACCGTCGGGTTCCTCGTGCAACTCCGACATTGTTTCAATAATTAAAGTCAGACTGACCTTTGGTGGAGATTTAGTCTTTTAGTTTTACTGCGTAGCGATTTAATATGATTTAAAGCGTTTAGTGAGAAAATAAAAGGACCGACCATTCAAACACTTCCTAGCGCTAACGCAGCAGTGTTTGAATGCTACTATGGTAACCGCGGTAGTCACGTGATTCGGCTTGTTTACCTCAATAAACCTGAACCCAAAATACGACCAGATTAAATGTATATGTATGACCAAATATATACCAGCCACTCAACCAATGTCAGGCCGTTGAGAAATGTCCTTAATAATGACTATCAAGCTGCTATAAATTCATTGTACTGTATACATGAATCTGTATTTATCAATTCCTTAATCATCTAACCAGTTTGGCTTCATAAGCAGCCATATCATGTCCTGTATGGACCCCATTTGTAACCCCACTGTTGCCTCACAGCAAGAAGTTCAAGTTTGATTCCCTTGTAAGGCAATCTGGGGCTTTCTTTGTGCATGCTCTCCATGTGTCCACATGGGTTTCCTTCAGGTATTACAGTTTCCTCACACAGTCCAAAGTAAAGCAATCAGGTTGACACACTGGCAGAGGGCAACCTGTTCAGGTGTCTAGTGTACTCAACCAGTGTGTGTTCCACCTCAACGCTAAATACG
Organism: Hoplisoma paleatum; assembly: GCA_028565875.1. Lineage (NCBI taxonomy): Eukaryota > Metazoa > Chordata > Actinopteri > Siluriformes > Callichthyidae > Hoplisoma > Hoplisoma paleatum. The sequence continues at coordinate 5,107 of JAOTRQ010063389.1, forward strand.
ATCAATCATTGGCATGCAGGAGTAAAATAAATCTTTACTGCAGGCACTTATCCAAAGCAACTTATAATTGTCACTGAACATGACTTAAATAATTGAGATTTAAAGGATTTGCTCATCTTGGCAGTGGTTGGCCAGTGACCTTTTGATTCCAACTCAAGTACCTTAACCACTAAGCTATCACTAACCAGAAGTTGGTGTTAACAGTCAAGATGCCTGACTGGTTTCAAAAGGGAACCCATTTGCAGCCTATTCAAATAATTGTGATGTAAACTTATTGACTACCAGTATACACTTACAATTGCAATATTAAAGTTGCAGTAAAAATATTGTTATTGTTTACTGTTGTATGTGTAAGTGTTGTTTTTGAAGCTTTAAAGTCATCTCGCACCCATTAAAACTGACGGCTGACTTCTATCTTACATTCCATATCATCACAACGTCTGAGATTATGCGAGCTGATAAGCCTGTTTGCATTACTTTTACAAATTAGCACACTGATCATGTATTTACTGTTGTAGCCTCCTCTTTGACATGCTGGTGACATATTAACTTTTGTGTTGTATGAATGATGTGGCAAGTTTGAAAACCATAGGACCCTATCCTCAACTAAGGCTGGGAGCTACCACAATGAATGTGTTCTTTCCTCTTAATGTTTATACATTTTGATTAAACAAGTGTTGCGGTGCATTACAAACTATAAAATATACCAACACAGAAAAGTATACAAAAGGCAATAGTACACATTGACAAGCAGTTGTTTTCGGACAAGACAGATTGAGTATAATGCCTGCGGCCAGGTTTAAGATGTTTGAATTAAGAGCTGTTTCATTGGATGATAACAGATGAACTTGTGATAGTATCTCATGAGTATCTCAAAGCTTTTTTTAAACTCATTTTTTCACATGGGTTCAAAACTTTTTCTTTCAGGGGTTCAAAACTCAAGGTTTCACATCTTTTTCTCCATGTCTCATCGTGGGCTTGTATTTTAGTTACTTAAGTATTTTTTTACCCATGCTTCATTACAGACTCTCGATTTAAAAAAAAAGAAATTTTTTTCACAATGTCCCCAAATTGATTGTTTTGCAATGTCCTCTCTGGTGCTACAAATTGGTCTATTTCAGTGATGCAATTTTAATTGACGTCCATGAAAATTCATAAATGGTGGCCAAGTCAAGAAGCTCTACACTCCAGTTTAATGTTATGCCTATGCCTCCTGAAAGCAGGTGACAGCCAAAAATAAATTTGAGGTCAGAGTGTGTCTGTGTCACAGTAAGATTAGATAGCACATAACTAAACCAAAGCTGCCATAGCCAGTGAGTTTGCTGGAACTTATTCACAAGGTGAGATTAAATATATTTTTAAATCTCAAATAGTCAGGTATTTATATTAATACATGTATTTTGACTTCACTGCTGAAAACATGTGTTGCATTTATTTGCTGTTTCTGCAAGAGTAACAGTATGTTGCATACTTATAACATACGCCTATTTTCCAAGTGCATGATGTAACAAATATACAAGACATGATTTTTTTTTGCAAATGCATAATGCAACATATAATGCAGATATGATTATATAATGTTTTAAAGCTTAAAAATTATATATATATATATGTATATAATTTAAAATTAACATTTTATATTGTGTGTGCATGCATGCATGTACGATATTAAAACAGGATATTCTATTTATGGAACATTTTCACTGAAATTTTTATTTACACATTTAAACATTTTACACAATGTTCGTCCAGAAAATCTAGTAACTATACCAAAATGACCAATGGTAAATATGGCATCTTTCTGTAATTTGAAACATCACCACTGCTAAAACTGCCTAGAAGAGAGACTGATGTTTGTTCATAAAATATCGTACATTTATTAGAAAAATGTAATTAATTTCTGAAAACTTTAAATTGGAGCTTTTCTGCTATACCTGCTACAGCTTTATCAGAGTGCAAATTATCCCACACTAATCGGTTTGTGTGTGTATATGTGTGTGTGTGTGTGTTATAACCATCATGGTCTACTACCATTACCATTATCCACTACCATGATCTTTTGGTCTTTTGGGGATCTTCACTGATTGATACCTCCCAGTACAACCTTTAATTCTGACTATGATTTTCATTAATGACCGGAGGATAACGAGCCTTCTAAAGAATATTTAACATATTTAATATTTAAGAATATCATAAAGTCCACAAAAGATCCCTATTGCTTGCTAGCATTTCGTCACATCTACTTTCACAAACTAAATGCACAAAACTACAAACTTTTCTATTGTATTCTATCATTATATTCTGAAGCAATTAATGTAAAATATGAAACAGCCAATCTCTTCGTAGAACTGCAACTGAATTGTGTTGTACAAGGTTTTGTAAACCCTTAACGTCAAAAGAGCATTTTTGAGGTCAGGTAAAAGAGACATTAGACAAGGATAATGCATTATTGATCTATTCTTTTACTTTACACTAACATGTGCATTTTTTCTAATGTTCTATATTTGCTTTTATGTTGTATTACTGTTTATATTGTATTACTGGATTAGTCTGTTGCAGGGTACAGTGACAAACACACACGACAATTTCAGTCTACACTGTATGGGGGGAAACCCACAAAGACATGAGGAAAACATGCAAATTCCACACAGAAAACGAATATTAAACAATAAAGTCCTTTAAAAGTTCCTCTTTTTTGGTGTTTCTTTTCAGTAAATAAAGAAAAATTTACCAGTCAAGTCACACAATGTCCTTGTGTTGTCTTGCTGGTAAAAACCATGGACAAACACATGCCCTTATTGGTAGCAATATACATATACAGATCTATAGTACCGTCACATATGCAACAAGTCACCCGTGCTGTTCCTGTTATATTCCATTAGTGACAAGATTTCTGGTTAGAGCTTTGGGTTGCATTTTTTGATGCAGCAGTGCACTGTGATAAGTGAAAAAGAAACATTGTACTTTTCTTAAGTACAAGGTACTCCCCAAGTTATAATCAAAGTAGCCGAGTGTTAAATGCAATGCCATGTGAAGGCTGAATGATCATGCACCATTTTCAGCCTTGGCTGACACAGACTGTAATTTCACTGTATACTTAAACCTTCTCATAATGCAGTGAAAATGGTGAAAAAAATATTGGAACTATGGAAAGATTTTATATAATTTAACATTTGTCTTAATGTAAAATATATATCATTTTCAGGGTAATAATAATGAATGGATCAGATGATGTGGATGATGATGACCAGCTTCTGAATTACGCAATTCAGTTAAGTCTCCAAGAATCTTGCCGCAGTGATCTTAAAGGAAGGTATTCACATGCGCGTGTGCGCACACACACACACACACACACACACACACACACACACACACACACACACACACACGTCATGTCAGTATTGTTATAAAATAAAATATTGTTTACACATTCCTGATTAAGTTTTATTGTTTTCGTTAGTGTTGAAAATCAAAAGATTTTGGATGCAATCAAACGTGGTAAGTAGAGCATTTATTTCCTACAAAGATAAAACACAAAGATCCTGACAGTCTTGCTTGTGGCATAAACAAAAACAATTAAAATATATTTACTTGACTTTTGCCATATATTATGCTGTTGATTAACTGAGATTTATATACATACTATATAAAATAAAAAACTAAAGAAACCCCGGACTGTGGACAATATCGTGTTTTATTTATTTCCTTGATCTAGAGCTCAGCTGGTGTCCACCTGTTGTAATTTAAATAGATTCGATATAGTTTGGAAAGACACATCTGTGTCTCAAATTAGTACTACATTGTAAGACCATACAAAACAAGCCATGACAAACTCAGTCAGACTGTCTGTCTACAGTTAAACTATGGTAAGCCATTGATGATGACAAGGACATAAAACAATAGCTCTGGCTTTTAGCTTTTGATAGTCCAGCAGACTCTTTGTAGCTCTCGATAATTCAAGTCTTCATGTCAGATTTACAAGCAGAAAGCCAATATACGTATATATACAGCTCACTTAAAAATGCTCTGCTAAGTTGAAGGGAAAAAACCTCTAGACCAGGGGTCACCAACCTTTTTGAAACTGAGAGCTACTTTTTGGGTATCAACTAATGCGAAGGGCTACCAGTGAAATCACAAATTCATAACCTTTAACTACATGTTACTATTAATAATTAATGATATTCATTCATTCAAGTTAGGAAACGAATAAATATCAATATGCAAAATATGCAGTTATTTTTCGAACAGGCACGTGGGCGAGTCATGACGTCCTTTCGGGCAACCTGGTGCCTGTAGGCCCCACGTTGGTGACCCCTGCTTTGGACTGATGAAATGAAAACTGTACACTGCACATAATACAGTATGGATAATATGAACCACACAGTAAAACATGGTGCTGACAGCAATAAACTGCCCAAATTCAGGAAAACTTCCAAATGTTAATGTGCAATGCAGATGTATTTTACAAAGTTATACATTATGGTTAACAAAGACATTTTAAAAACACAATAGTTTTACTTCATCCTAATGGGTAATTTATGCCTTGTACACAATACACGACTTTCTGCATCAGCGGGTCACTGTACAGTTCACACTACACTACATTTCTGTACACAAGAATCTTTTGAGTTCACGCTACATAAGTGATCAGCGACCGGGGCTTTCACACGACATGATTAATCATTAACTGAAAATGCAGCCAAGATCTCTGCTCAAAAATACACTTGAAAGCCCAAACGAGAGCCCGAAATCCAAAATGAATATTCACAAACAGCCAAGTTGAAATTGTTTTGTAGAGAATGAATAGATGAGAAATGCTGTAAAGTGTGTGTTGATGTATTCTGAAAGAAACTTTAAAAATGCAGAGATTGCATGACTTTAACATTATATCAGAATCTAGGAAGCAGGGACTTAAATTACACAAAATATTTAGTGGGCCAGCTCAGGATATTATACTTTATTGACTTAGAATCTTTTTGTTTTTCACGTGAAATAGCAGAAATGTCCACATTAAAAGACATTGACATCTTCATTATTAAGTGTTTTAAATGCAGTTATTTAAATTTACTTTTTCTAATAACTAATTTGTCCTTCACACTCTCGTGTGGAGGTATTAATAAATGCATATCTAAAAAGAGATACGTATGTTATACTTTAAACCACAATGTAACCTGAACATATTTCTATTGTGGTAAAAAAAAGAAATACTATGGGACTTGGTTCTCATTTTTATTTGCTTCAATTGTTTCATTCATATTTTGTATGAAAACACAAATATATTCATTCAATATATTCATTAATTTTATTATAAAATAATTTCATTATTATTAGCGAAGCTACACAGAAAACAGGGTAGACAGATGGGTAACAGAGTGAGCAACAAAAAATGCTTTTCACAAAAAAAGAGAAATCTGGTCACAATAACGATCTGTACCAACTATCTGTACTGTTGTTTGCTGAAGTGACTCTCCGAAATACATTCATCTTTTTTTGCCATGCCTTTCTCTGTATTTATTTCTCTCATTCACTGAGAGTTGACACTTTCATGCTTCATTTATATGGTTTCTCTCCCTCTCCCTCTCATTACTGAATTATTTCTGCTTTTATTCAGTTACACAGTGCCTCTGCTGCAAGAACAGTACTAAATCAAGTGGTCAAACAATGAGACCTACCCTGTGATTATCATCCAAAAATGAATACTACTTCTAGACATTTATGCGACTACATAAGTGTGCCGAGTGCTTGTCCAGACAGATTCCATTACAATAACAGGGAGGACAATTGAATCAGGGACTTAATTAAAGACTTCAGGTATTGAAATGTACAAAAATAACTGTTAGTGGGGAATATTATACATCAGGTTATAGAATAGTAATGCTGAATTTTAAAAAAACCTATTAAATTCTTATGATTTATGAATTTGAAAAAAACATGATCTGGGATATAACAGTATAACGTAGTTGCAGTTAAGTCAGACAAATTAGAAAAATTAACAACTAACCTCAACAATTTTGTGTTGACTGGTTTAAGACGAGTTTTTAGAAATTGCACCATATATACAAATTATACCATATTATTTGGGAACACAAATGCCACTGGATACTAATGTCAATCTGTTACGTCCCTGTGTTTCCCATCAGTTTGTATCTTGCATTTTCATTGGTTGTAAGACTCAGTCATTGCCAGTTGGTCCAATCGATCAAAATACAATATTAAAGTCGTTAAATCTTTAAAATGTTTTCAAGTAAGTATTTAGGTGGTTAACATCTACAAAATATTATATAGGCAGGTAATTTCAAGCTACCCCAGGCTAAAACACACCTACTACTCACTGAGCCAGAATCAGGGCTAAAGTCTTGTAGTGTGAACTAGATGATTGATTGGTGTAAGACTTATAGTCCGATGTGTAAAATATTTATTTCAGATAAAATCCACAGCACTATTAATGGTGGAAAATGTCAAGGAGTCTGAATCTAGTAATAAATGTTTAGTTACATTGAGCCTTACTTTTTCAGGCGACCTTTTTACACTGCAGAAAATGTCTGACCACCCAGCTGCTTTTACTGAAGTGGATACCAAAGGATGGTACCCACTGCACAGAGCATCAGTACAACAGTCAGTTCAAGTTCTGGAGTTAGTGATTTTTGGTGAGCAGTGCACCTGCAAAAACAATTAGAAAGAGATTAAGAAACTATTACTGTTACATGTTTTGTTTTGTGTCTTCTGAGGGGCTCCATTAATTTTGTTTCATGAAAACTACTGACACTAATTATAAACCAGTTTGCATTTTATTACATCAAAAGAAAAGGGTTGTACACATGCCTATACTGAAATTATTTTATATTTTCTTTAATCCACTTAATTGAGTTAAATTCCCAGCTATTCTCATTCTGCTGCCAACTTTGTATAATATATAAAGGCCATGAGAACAACATGCCTTAAGGTACATTTCTATTTGTATTACATTGTCAGCATTTAGCAGATGTCTTAATCCAAAGCGACTTATAATTACAACAGAACACCATTTTGAGCATTCAAGGGTTGAACACAGCCTAACAGTAGTGACTTGGTGGTAGTGGGGTTTGAACTGGTGCCCTTCTGGTTTTAATCCTCTTAACCAAAACACAGTGATGCCCATTTACATTTTCCATATTTGGTTAGGCTAAAAATACATCACAGATAAGGGCCAGTTCGACTGGACTCTATACAATGACATTATGTATAAACATTTATTTTAAAACCAAATCAGCATGTGTTATTTGCTTTGTGCTTTGTGTAATTAATAATAACAATAATAATAATCCAATCTCAGAATAGAACAGTTATGAACTTATTACAATACATGGAGGCAAAGTATCTTATATAATTCCAGGGCACGTGAGTGATTAAAAGAATTCATATGTTGTGTTATTATTTTTACATTGTAATGCAGCATTTAGTTTGGTGTTTTCAACTGCATCTGATTTAATCTGGTCATTATTCTGGCAGCTTCTTACAGGCTAACTGTTGAGCAGGAAACAGCAGATGGAGAGACTCCTTTGACCCTGGCTATTCAAGCAGGATTTGTAGAGATAGTCAGAAGTTTGCTGAAAAATGGAGCTTCACCTCATAAAACCAATCGCAAAAATGAGTCCCCTTTATTACTGGGTACCATGTGTTCTACCTCTATGCATTTTTGTACAAGGGCATGATTAACTTTTAACATATGACAATGTTTATATCAGAAAAACATTTAAAAACTAGATGATTATTTTGATCAGCAATGTATTTTGTTTCAGCTGTTAGGACAAATGCGTATAACATTGCTTTAGCACTTCTAACACGAGGTGCCATGGTAAACCAGGTCTGTCTGAAAAAGTGGACAGCCATGCACGAGGCTGCTAAATTGGGCTGCCTTGAAATTCTGATGCTTTTACTGCAATATGGAGGCTTGATTTCAGAGACTGATCCCCATGGGGTGAGCCCAATAGGCATAGCGGCAGAATATGCCCAAGTGGAAGTTTTAGAAATTCTTATACACAACGGTAAGACTCACATGACAAGAAAACATCAACATTAGACTGAACGAACAGTTAAAACAATGATTTAGAGAGAATACTTTATTCATCCCTAATGGGAAATTTCCTTGTTGCAGCAGCAAATACACATACAATGTAAAAACAATAC
>JAOTRQ010063398.1:0-13269 GCA_028565875.1 Hoplisoma paleatum
GTCAACCACCACAACAACTCCTCCTGCATCCCATTGTCTCTGTCTTGCCTTTGTTCAATAAACACTCCATTTGTTCCACATCAGCGTCTCCAGAACTCTCTTTACATACAGATCGTGACAGAAGGTAAAAATATGTGATAATTTTAAATAAGTTTATTTCTAACAACGAGTTTTAATGAAGTGTGTCAATTAGGTGAAGATTTTAACGGGAACTAAATGGTATCAAATTAGTATCTCACAAATCACTTAAGATTAAGGTGGTAAATTAAATATTGGAAACATTATGAAAAACAAATTGACTAAAGTATATAGACAGATTTACATGAATATTCTATTTCTTTAACACACGTTCATACCTGTAAACATGAACATTATGATTCAATAAATACTTGCGATATACTGTGAATGAATATATTGTGTGTACATTACCTGTAAAAGACTTGTTAACCTAGAATGAATAAAATTCCATCTACAACAATAAAACTGTGTGAAGTTGTTACCTGTTACCAGATGAAGCCTCCTCAGTTGTGAAAGTTACTGGACGAACTATAGACTCATCGCTCTTCATGGAGACACAGCTCGGTACTGGTGAGTCTGATCTTTTCTCCTGGATTTTACTAAACAACACAAATACATTATGAGCTTAGAATTAGTTTTTTTGCATTGTATTAAGTCTTTCCATATATTAATGCAATCCTACATGTATGCTATGATAATGCAACAATAACATCCATAAAATATATATTTTTCTTTTTTAGTATTGTTTAATGATGAGAAACATGGTAACTGCACTGTGTGAACTTCACGATGCACTCACACAGTTCCAAACTCATCACTGGGACGCTGCACTTATTGTGGTTGATGATTTTAACTGTGCTAACCTTAAATGTGCAGTGCCAAACTTTCATCAGCTGCCCCACCAGAGAGAAATAGACACTGGGTCATTGTTACACTCCGTTTAATGTCGGTTACAAGCCACCGTTTGGAAAAATCTGACCTTGCTGACCTTTCCTCCTGTCTAATTACAAACAAAAGCTGAAACAGGGGAGATGCTGGATGGCCCAATGTCATTGTTTGTACGGAAAGTAGTTGTGGAATTAGTTGGGAAATTGCTAAAGAATACAGTGGAAAAACTGTACCTGAAAGTGAAAACTTTTCCCAACCATAAGCATTGGGTTCAGAGTTCAAAGTTGGTGTCTGATTCTGTTTTTTTTTCATTAGCTGTTTTGCTTAACACAAGTAAAATACAATTAAAGTTCCTAAAGTTTCCATAAGTTTATATTTATATTTTATTTGTATTTTCATGCTAAAAAACGGTTGTTTTAATGCTGCTGACAAAACATAGTGTTTAAACTCTCTTTAAGTTGTCTTGTTTTATAATAATGGTTTATCCATTGTACAATTGGGAAAAAAGGCATCACCAAAACAATCTCCCAGGCTGAATACTAACCCTCATCCGTCTCTGCATGTCAGTGATTTTAATTCTATTTACATTACTTTTACATACTTAAAAAAACCATTCATGTAATTACGTTTAACATTTTGACTGGACAGTAACTTGCTAGCATAAATTCCTTATAAAATACAATATATATTAAATTCTATTATTTCTTTAACAAGTATTTGATCTACAATTACAAGCATAAAAGTTTAGAGTTTGTGCTGATTATGAAACTTCTGTAACTCACCGCTTATTTAATGCTAGAGGTTCATGTTGTGAGTCCTGATGATGCGTCTCCATCTTCTAATGTTATTAGAAGATTTTTCCTCGTAAACACACAACTGTGGGAAGTTTGATCCTTCTGGTCTTGATTTTTAGCATTAATATTTAATATTGATTCTTGTGGGTGAGAAGAGTATTCAGTTCATGTAAAGCTGCAGAAAAATAATATCTAGTAAATGTTTTATTATTAAATGAACTTTAGACTCTAAACTCTCCGTGTGGCGCAGTTTCATTCTGCTGTACAATTACACACCGTAAATAAAACACATTTACATTTATTATTTATTAAAAGTTTTGATATAAAACATCTCTCACCTTTAATCAGAACTTTATTCTCAATTCTTTATCTGTCACATCCAACAATTTTTATAAGACACAGCACGAAATGGCGACTGAAGCTTCACCTGAAATTACTTTCAGTTGTAATTTTAATGACTAAAATGGAACATTGACCCCTTACATGAAGGAATAATTCCTGAGCCAAATAGGAAATCCACTCTCAAATAGTGATGGGCTTTATTGCATGCATATATGTTGTATTGTTTTTTTAATTTTAATTATTATTTGTTTAATCGAATGTAACAAATTGTGAAATTATTGCAATCATTCAGTTAATTAATTTACCAAATAAATGCAATATGAACTATATGATGAAAGATTTGGCAAATTCAAATTTCATATTTATACAGTTTACTTCAAATCTCTATTTTAATTTAATGTTGGTGTAAAACTTTCTTATGTCATGACTGAGCAGTTATAATAGCATTTTACTGCAGGTCGGACCATGTATGATTATTTATGTGACAAATAAACCTTGATTTGATTTGAAATGACATCCCATGACAGCCTCGAAACAGCCAGATGCTACCTTGATTCCTAGCCTCCAAAGAGCTGACCACACAGTAATAGCTATTATATTTATATAACAAATAAATTAGTGACAAAAAATGTGTGGATCATTATTTTCTGTAATGGCTTCTATCAACATGTCAAATGTCACGATTTACAAGTTTATTATAACCCATCAAATTCTCTGGTTCGTTAGGTAGTAAAGATCATTTGAAACAGGGTGTTTTACTAAAAAAGGGTGTGCGTCTGTCTGATCAGCAGGTTTTAGAAGGGTGGTTTGGTTTGTACGCAATGTTTCTTTACACAGACATAATCGACTACCAGATAGTTTTGTGATATTGTTAAGATGCATACATATAATTGGGAACAACCATAAGACAGTCACTACCAGATACACCAGAAGACACTCCACGTATCAACAACAAATGGCATCTTTTAACAGATCCTCTCCACTGAAGCCACTTCTTCTTGTCTCTTATCTCACGGCTGGATGACTGCAAAGTTACATCTTTATTTAAGTGTAACATTATATTTTGTTCTTCTAACTTTTGTAAACTAATTTAAAAAAACAGGACAGAAAATTGTTTTATGTTCTGATGTTTTAGTAATGCTCTTTTTTTCAACATTTCCAACTTTAAAGCAAAAAAGGGTTAAGAAACCTTGACAAAATAACATGCTCTCAACCAAAATATGCCGTTTTAGGAAAGGTTTTAAAACATAATTTTGTTAGCTGGGTGGCAAGCGTTTATTTATTTCTCTGTTACTTGGTGTTCAGTTTCATACCAGTCAGTTTATTGTTCTTAATGTTCTGTTCAAGCTTTGACATTCAGCTTTTTCTGGTTCTATAGTTGCTTACTTTGTAATTATTTGATTACTGTAACTGCATGTATGATGCGTTTGTCATTTGCGCGTTGGGCTGGGAACCCAAAGGTTGGGGGTTCAAATACAGGCTCTGCTACACAGCCACTGTTGGATCCTTAACCCTGTCTGCCGTACATTGGCTGACCCTGCACTCTGACCAGTTGGGATATGCAAAGAGAAACATTTCATTGTACTGTATATCTGTATATATGTAATGACAAATAAAATTGAATTTGAGATTAACTCATTTCTTCAAAAGTAAATGACATTCTTGCAGTGAGGAGCTCATTATCGTCTACTGAGAAACATTAAACTGCATCATCTAAAGAGAAATCCGCCAAAGTCAGAGTGCACCCAGCACAGCCATAAATAATTAAGAGAATTAGTACATGGCTTTTGTGCACTTTGCGCCATGTAAGCCATGTTTTTCCCATCGTCCGATCGTCATATCTGTATTAGGTGTGGTCGACTGCTTATCTGAAGATTTTGCTAAATTAGGGTCCAAAGTACTTACATGATGTTTTCTAATCATTGTGTTGGTTAGTTGCAAGTTAACAACAAATTCTAACATTTTACACAGTGAGCAGTTACAAACATAAAAACACTCATTAGGTATTTTGACTTTGTTTATACAATAAAGCTGCATAGTTTAATTTTTAAGTGAGGAAAGAACAAAGGTAATATTTAGGTTTTAAAGCAGGGCAGATAGATAAATTGTGGCACCAATTTTACAATCTTTACATCAATTACTGTTAATGTTGTGAATTAATGACCGGACCTTTTTGGCACATATAACCAATAATTTGTTTTTGTCATTGATGAATTTAATAATGTTATACTTTTATAATTTTAGACTAGTTTCTAATAACAATTTATGATGCACTTTATGATCGTGTGTGTGGAGTTCCCTCCATTACAAAGTCCATTGTAATATTGCATCACAGAACATGATAACACATCACTCACAAAGCTTTCTGTAAGACTATTTGTCTTGTTTAGTTTTGAAAATTAATTTAGTTGATGATTAAAATGGGACCCGTATCAAAATGGAAATGTATTTGTCTGCTCAGTCACCCATCATTGGATTTTAAACCACCATTTGACTCTTCATCAGATCAATCTGCACAAGTTTTCTTCCACATGTGCTAAATCACCAAATCTGCAAAACATACAAACTGCAGCGCTCATTTATTTTTGATTTCACTGAACTCAAAGACGATTAATCTTGAACATAGAGACTTTCACTTTGATTATTCCAGAAATGATTTTGTCACAGTGATATTCCTAAAACTAAATACTATACTAAATATTCCTAATATACCAATATCCATATACTGAATCAGCCAGAAAGAGGGCCTGCTTAGTTCCATCTGAGTCTCATGTAGCACTAAGCGTGAGCACCTGTCCTGCTATTGTACTGTACACTGATTCTAATCTTTGTCCCGGGTCAAGCACAATTAAACATTCGACTAGACCTAACTAAAATTATTATTTAATAAACAAACTAAATATAAACAATATGACATAATTTAAAACTCTTTTTTTCATTTTCCATGTTATTTTATTTGAGAGGGGGTGGTACTTACTCTGGTTGCTAGATCTTACGGGCTTACATTCCCCTTCTGATGAAATTCTGAAGTTTGTTTGCTAACTGACAGCAAGTCTGTGATGTTTTCTGTGACTGGGAGTTTAGTTATAAAACCAACTTTGATTATTAATTATTTAATGTGTTTGGCGACTCCTCCATTATGTTTCGGTCAGAAAAAATGTTCTGTAGCTTCCTTCTGTAATAAACTTTATCATCAAATACGACAGAATGGACCAGTGAGTTTGTTGCAAGCTTAAATGTGGTTGCAGTGCTGGTCTACTATAAAGATAAACATACAACATGTACTTTGAATACAAATATTTTTTATATGTTAAGTGGTTAAATTGTTAAAAATTTTCATGTGATCGTGTGTCTAACAGAAAAAGAGCATAAGAAGAAGAAACAGATGACCATTCTTTAAAAGACTGAGTTTTATTGTATTTACACTGAAATAGGTTAGTAAAAAAACATTAGTAAAAAACATTATTAAAACTTGTTGTAATAAATTGGCTTTCACAACATTAAAATGTTCAGATCAGTGGGGTTCAGTGATGTTCACTTATGAAAGTTGATTCTCCATGTGCAAAAAAAGATGACGGCCAACCATGTTGGAGACGTTAAAGAGTGCTCTGCATCATCCACTGTTGCCTCTGGTGGTGGTTTTACAGTGTGGGCAGGTGTGTTTAGTCAATATAGAACTGTTGTACTACAGTAACAAACATACAACTTGAGTAACATCAATAATCTGGTCATTCTGCGTCGACATCAACAACACAGCAACAATTTCATCTTTATTAAAAATGATGCTCCAGTTTATTGAGGTCACATCGATAGAAAACGGCTGCTGGAAACTGGGGCACCTCGAATGAAGTGGCCGGTACTTTATCCAGACCTGAATTCAGTAACTCTGTATCCCAGAACCTCAATGACCCAAGCGTTACTTTTGAAGAAGAGTTGGATGCCTCACGTCTCAGCAAAAATAAGTCAACTTGTGAACAGCATGAGATGTTGTTGCCAAAATGTGATTTATGCTGAAGTGCAAATGATAAGTTATTGAGTCATGGAAACTTTTGGTTGAATTTTAAACCCACCAATTGTTTCAACAAGTTGTTTCAAATAAGGAAATCAACTGTTGCAAACTTCTACTTAACCTCCTTCCACGACCGATTACCACTGTAGCATTAATTTCATCCAAAAGCTAAATATCCCAATGTTTTAATTTCTTTCATTTGGTACGGTCCATGTTCTCCATCCTCAGGTTTGTTGATTATTGTGGGGCATACTTTTTTTTTTTTTTTTTTACTTGATTGTTTATGTTCAGTGTATATATGTTTTGATTTCTTTTGTTATCCTTGTGTTGAGTAATATATTGAAAATAAATCTCGTTATATGGATTAGGTGTATTGTAATCCTATCCATTTTAACCCTCACACTCCGGCCCTACATCATTGTTTATGTCCCTGCCATACCCTTAGACTTAATACCCAAGTAGGGACATAACACTTCTTAAAAAAGTCATATATATACACGTATATCTCAGAACTCCACAACCTACACACACGACACACTGGCAGATATTTAGATTCCTACAGAACATTTTCATCTTATCTGCAAACTTCTCATTTTGTCTTCTGTTTTCCCATGAATCCTGTATTCATCTAATCACTGAGTAAATCATTTTTTTATTTCAATCTTCATCACTTAATATTTCGGTATATATGATCAGGACCTGAAAGTAAATGAAACATGAATGTCATAAACTCAACAATATCTAGGTCAATTATTGCTTCCAAGTCAGATTAAACAAAGTGTAAAACATTTTCTATGCTATTATATAGATGCTTTATATTTATAACATACTAGTCTTATACAATATTATTTTGAAACAAAGTTGAGTGTTCAGTAACATTTAACAGTTTTAATAGGGTGGACTGGCCTAGGAGTTTGTAATTTACTAGTACTCCAAAGGCTGTTGCTGTTGGGACCCTGAGCAAAGCTTTTTACCCTCAATTGCTCAGACTGTAAACTGTTTTGTAATGATAAAGCTCTCTGCTTAGTGCTGAGAAGGTAAATCACAAATGCAAAAGTGACTTATTTAGGTTTTTATTATTATTATACTTACATGCGGACAGCTGAAAGCAGCTATAGAACCTATAGAACTCCATATAAACACATTTTACAGCCTCCCTAGTAAGGCAATGTTAAAAAAACAACGTGGCACAGCTCACAAGTGGAATTTCTGAAGTCTCTTTTGCCTTCTTAATGGTTGGTTTGTTTTGTAAATTTGGTTTCTTAAAGGTAACCGAATGGTTGAACCAAGTATTTGACCTTGTTTTGTGATGTGACCTATAAACATTTCAGTTTGGTCTGTAACCTCTCTCAGAAAGCTATGTTAGGCTGGGGAGTTTTAAATGTGTCATTTTGCACCATATCTGGCAACTTCCTTTATGAACTATAAGCACTTGATGCTAATTGAATGATTTTGCTGCCACTCAAATCAACGTAACTTTGTTAATGAGTGGGTGGGCTCATACAAATAATTTAAAATGAATTATTTTGTATCCACTTTTCTGATTATGCCATTTTCTAGTGGTGATTTCTAAAAGAGGAATTTCTACAAAAGAGATATAACAAGCTATAATAAGTAATTTAAAATAAATAATTTGAATCGGATGCAGAGATCTTATGATGAACACTGGGAGGTCTACTAGCAAAGAACTGCGCTAGTCTTCCAAATATCAAAAGGTTAACCAGCATCTCCTCCACATGTTATAGTGCAGCTTTATGCTTACGGATACATAATCTTACCTGTGAATCTTCAGTTTACAGAGAGAATTCTCCAGTACAGCAGAGAGAAACTTCACTCCTGAATCTGTTAGTTTATTATTAGACAGATCCAGTTCTCTCAGGTGTGAGGGGTTTAATCTCAAAGATGAAGCCAGAGCAGAACAACCTTCATCTGATACATCACACTCCCAAAACCTGCAGAGGGAACAATAAAAAAAAGATTCTTAACAGATTCTTAACTTGCTGTTGAACAATAATTTTGCAAAAGCTAGATGGGTAACAATGTAGATTCACAGCAACTTGGTCCTGAGTTCAATCACCAGGTGATGTTAAGGGTTTAATTTGAGTGATTTAATGGACTTGTCTGTATGAGTTTACTTCAAGTGCTTCAATTTAGAATCAGAATCAGAATCTGTTTATTATTGCCATTGTCAATGAACAGGATTCACAGACTAGGATTTTTTTTTGATGTAAAGGTGCAGATATAAATAAAATAAAATATAAACATATATAAACATATATATATATATATATTTAATCAACTAATCCAAAACATTCAATCAGGCTAATAAGAGATGCTGAATTGCTCATGAGTAAAAAATGATGAACCTTGTGTAAAACATAAACCATTATATGTCATCAACAAAGGCATAAAACATGACTTTAAAATCCTAAAAATCTAATCTTTACACACAGTTCAGCATCTCACACTCACATATTTATTATACTGTTTCAAATGCATTGTTGTGATTTTAGCCAGGCTTGTGACATGATTATACAAAGTCATTTAGGAGATTTCCAAACTCTAGATTCCCAAACACATCAAGCTCAGACTGGTGAAAAAGAGGGAGGCCTTCCGAGGGCAAGACTGGATAACACTCAAAAATATAAATAGGCTGATCAAAATGACATTTTCAAGGCCAAAAACAAACATAAAGGTAACGTAAACAGAAATTTAGTTTCATGAATACACGGCCGGTTTTTCAGAAAATCGGGACATAAACAGGTCAAAATAACAATCACAAATTAGGAGAAATATCAGACCCCAAAGCTTTTGCTAATTATCTAAATACATTCTACTCCAGATTTGACACAATGGACTATTAAGGCACATATAGGAAGCTACTGGAGGCTATTCCAATTCAGGAAGTCAGATCTGCAGATTCCGTTCACAGTTGAGAATGCAAGTCAGCAGATTAGTAGATGTAAGCAGAGTAAAGCTCTGTGGCCAGGATGTATTCTTGCCCAGGTGCTTAAGGATTGCGATTCTCGATTTTTACTCGATTTTTATGAAATGTCTTGAAAAACTGGTTCTCAGATCCATTCTTACAGTTGTTAGCCCACAACTGGATTGTCCCCATTTGGCCTACAAAGTCAGGAGTGGAACGGAGGATGCTGTGACATGTCTCCTCCACTCTCTCCTCAAACATCTGGAAACATCCAGCAACTGCTAGATCATTTATTGATATCTGTTCAGCATTTAATAATATTCAACACCACCTGATGATCAAAATAAAATGCACAAGGTGTTGAGGATGCCACGCAAGTAGATCGCACCCCATTTGTCCCAACACGATCATGATCAGATGCCTCTATTACGGCAAACTGTTGCACTTTTTGTGCTGCAGCCTGCTAAAAGAGAGGGCTCGTCACTAATGGTCATCAGGACAGGTTCGTTCTTGAAGTACGGGTTGCCACGCCCACTCCCTTTGGGCCGCTGTTCCCCAACCCGTTAAGAACCCACAATTCTTCTAACACTGACATCTCTCCCACCAACATCTCCGGGGTCTTGTTAGAGTATCACAACCTACGAGAAATGCTTAGTCAGAATCACGCATGCAAACTGTACCATCCGTCCATCCGTCTCACCACCCTGTTTATCCAACGGGGGAGGCCCACGCTAATAACAGACATCAAGGAGTATGTACAGGAGTGCCCTACATGCCCGTAACAAAGCCAGCCACCAGCCTCTACTGGGCCTGCTGCAACCTCTCCCAGTCCTGGGCTGCCCCGGTCACATGTGGCATTATATTTGATCACTGGCCTTCCCATTTCTCCTGGTAAGATGGTTATTCTAACCATGGTGGATTGCTTCTCAAAGGCTATGTGACTAATAACCCTCACAAAACTTCCCTCTGCCCTTGAAACTGCCAAGTTAATTTTTTCCCACGTGTTACTTTATCATGGCATCCCTAAGGACATCACGTCCGATAGAGGCCCTCAATTCACCTCATGAGTCTGGCAAGCCTTTTGTAACAGCCTGGGCCCCACAGTCAGTTTATCTTCCGGTTTTCATCCAGAAACCAATGAGCAAACCAACCAGGAAGTCGAAGCAGCCCTATGGAGAGTCACAACCAAACCCTGGCCAGTGAGCTCTGTTCATTCCCTGGGTGGAATACGTGATCAAAACCCACACCAGCACAGCAACTAGTTTCTCTCCGTTTGAAGCCTCCCTCGGTTATCACAGCAGGAAGCCGAAGTCGGTCCAGCTTCACGTCCAGAGATGCCACAAGATCTGGAAAACTACCCGCGCCATGCTCAAGCTGTCTCGGGACGCTATGAAGAGGGCTCCTAACTCACACTGGCGTAGCCAGAAATACATTCCCGGCCAATTGGTGCGGCTCTCCACATGTCACATCCCACTTCGCTCCCTCTCACTGAAAATCGCCCCCAATACAAGATCTCCAAGATCATCTACCCCACCTCCGTACGTCTGCAACTTCCACATCATATGAGAATTTACCTGATATTTCACGTTTCCCAGGTCAAACCCATGCTTCGCTCAGTCCTCACCCCCCACACACGAGTAACTCTCCACCGGTCCGTAACATAGACAGAAAACCCATCTACACGATGTGAATAGAAATATAGTCCAGACATTGACAAGGTTAGAAAATATGATTATTATTTGGGAAAAATATTTTCTACTTCAAACTTTGCTTTCATCAAAGAATGCTCCCTTTGCAGCAATTACAGCATAGCAGACCTTTGGCATTCTAGCTGTTTATTTATTCAGGTAATCTGGCGAAATTTCACCTCATGCTTGCAGAAGCCCCAGAAGTTAGATTGGCTTGATGGGCACTTTTTATGTACCATACGGTCAAGCGGTCCCACAACAGCTCAATAGGGTTGAGATCTGGTGACTCTGCTGGCCACTCCATTACAGATAGAATACCAGCTTCCTGCTTTTTTAAAAATACTTGCATAATTTGGATGTGTGCTTTGGGTCATTGTCCTGTGGCAGGATGAAATTGGCTCCAATCAAGTGCTGTACACAGGGTATGGCGTGGTGTTGCAAAATGGAGTAGTTTTCCTTATTTAAAATCCCTTCTATCCCTTCTGACCCCAACTTTACCATCACCAAAACAACCTCTCAGCAACCTGTTTTCAGCTTTCTAACATACTTGCACAAAAGTTTTTAAGGGTTTTCTAAACATCCAGTAGCCTTCTTACACTGTTAGCAAATACAATGTACCATTAGAACACGGGAGTGATGGTTGTTGGAAATGGGCCTCTGTACACCTATGTAGATATTTCATTAAAAACCAGATGTTTCTAGCAAGAATACTCATTTACCATATTACCAATGTATAGAGTGTATTTCTGGTTCATTTAATGTTAACTTTATTGAAAGAAACTGTGATTTTCTTTCAAAAATAAGAGTGACCCCTAAGTGACCCCAAACTTTTGAATGGTAGTGTATATATATTAGTGATGGGCAAATGATACCGAGGCTTCGAAGCTTGTGTCACTTTTCCTGAACCGAAATGAGCCGAAGCAATGCTTCAGAGCTTGTATTAAAACACTTGAGTCACGTGACCGATGATGTTTGAAGCTTCGAACGTCATCACTGCTTCGGTCCACGGTTCATAGGTCAATTTCGTTTTAAAGGTATTCAGTGTGTTTCATTGGAATAGGGTTTCAGTTTGACAGCAGGTATGACTGCTTTGAGTAGTTTGGCGCTAAACACATTATTTATGATGCACTATTATGCCTTAGCAATGTTGGGTTGTGAGGAGCTTTGAGTTTTAGGATTTTTAGAGTGTTGATTGTGATGGCTACTGCTGGCTAACAAAGATCCAAGGTTTGGGATCTATTTGATCTCATTCCACCAAATAAAGTCATTATATTTTCTTGTGTTTTTCTGTTTTTTACTTATTAATGTATGTGTCAAATTCTGAATTGTACAAATATTGCAAGTGTCAGAAAAAATAATATTATTACATCCACTACATGTGTGCAAATGCCCGATGCAAATGGACCCAAACCAGAACCATCACAGAACTTGTGGGCTTTGTTGGACAATCATGCTTAGTCCATGCAACATACTTCCAGTGCATCTGCCAGCGCCACTGTTGAGGTCCACAGTTTTTTCTGTCTAAAATATTGGGATGCACGACAGACCATGTATCCAAACTTGTGGAAACTTTCTACAAAATATTTGTGCATACCAGCATCGTCTGTTCCATGTGAACGTAGTTTTTCTAAAGCTGGAGAACTAATCAGCCTAAAAAGGAGCAGACTGAAACCAACAACTGTTAAAAAAGTTTTATTTCTCAATAAAAATCTGAAACATTCCGAAATCTTTGCAGTATGTGGTAGCGAGTTAACTATTAGTTACCGTCTTTAGATCAAGTCCATTTCAAAATTCAAAGCAAAGTGCAATATAGCATCCAAGTAATGGTAGGGGCCTCGCTAAAGGACCCAACAGCGTTAAGTCGCGGCTTTTTGGAGTAACTTACACCAGCCAGTTCAGTTTCTGCACATTTTAGAATTCTAACAGAAGCCGAACAATAAATAAAACCACATCCAGGTTCTCATACAGTGCAGTGACTCACAGGAGGGTTTCAAACCAAGAACCCTGAGAATCTGTGCACTTGAAGAACTGGACAATTTGCAGAGAGAAAAAAAAAAGCATATAAAGTTTATATTAAACATTCCATACTGTATTGACTGAACCCTAAAATCCTACAGTGCATGTATTGTGGCTCCTTGGACTAATGGACCATAATACCCCTGGGTTAAAGCACAGGTGCCTCGATTTCTGTAGCAGAAGAAACAAACAAAAAAAAATTAGCACAGATGTGACAGACAAGAAGCTGCTTAGTTTATTGTATTTTATTTTCTGAATTGCATAACATGACCGATAAGAAGCCGATTATATAACATGACCGATTAATAAATACAAACAGCTCAGTGATGCTCACTATTTTTTTTTATTCCAAGCACATCTGTACAGATCAAAAACAAAATCAGAACATTTAAAAAAGATTTTCCTTTTGGACATAAATAAAAACAAACCGCTCAGTGAAGCTCATGATGCTAAAAATAAACACATTGAGAACGTCGTGCATTTTCTTTCTGTACAGATCAGAGTAAAAAAAAAAAAAAAAGAAAAAAGTTCCAGCAGTTCTGTTCTGAACCTGCAGCATCACCAGCAGCTGCAGCGGGAGCACATCTG
>JAOTRQ010063408.1:0-13266 GCA_028565875.1 Hoplisoma paleatum
CTTGCGCCATCTAGCGACAATTGCTGTGAGCTTTGAGCCCAGTATCCACCACACCAGTCCAAAGAGAATAAAATACTGGATCAAGTTTTATTCTCTCTATTTTTTTTGGGATGCGGCTTAGATTCGGGTGCGGCTTATACTTGGGCCAATACGGTACACCAGGACTGTAGAAACAAACGTTGTTGTTTTATCGTGTAGCCACTGATGTGCTGCTTCTTTCACATCATCACCACAAAAAATCATCTTCCTCTTACAGTTCTTCTGAGGATCTTAATTTGGATTATAAGATCTCTTGAAGATGTGACCCTCACCTCACCAAGATATAAAAGTGCAGAAACATTTAGACCTTAAACTGGAAGATCCATCGTATAGTCATAGAAACAAAGTCCAGTAAACCTCCGGACTCCGGTTAAGTTAATTAAGTTCCTTAAAAAATAAGCCTATAAATAATTATGTTTATAGTTTATACCCTAAATTTGAAGTATAAGAATGTACAGCAGTGCTAGAATGTAAGTGTTACCCTTGTATGTACTTTTTTATATATAACTTTGGTAAATACTGTAAATAATACATTAGTCAGTCAGCACCAAAAAGAAATGCTTAATGCTCTCAGATTGGGTTATTTCATTATCTCGGACTGAAGCTAATTTAGTAGTAGATAATTAATAGTTTTGTTGTTTGTGTAGTTTACGGTTTATTCTTTTGATCCTGATTTGTGTTTGTCCAGGTGATGGACATCATCATGTACTGCATCGAGGGCTCGCTGGTGAAGAAGAAGGGTCTCACTGAGTGCTTCCCTGCAGTCTGCAAGTGAGTGAGTGTGTGTGTGTGTGTGTGTGTGTGTGTGTGTGTGAGAGAGAGAGAGAGAGAGAGAGAGAGACACTAACGAGCATTGGAAATTGCAGCTCTTCTCATTTACCTGTTCTATGTAAATTGTGCTAGGGCAGCCTAAGGCTGATGACCTTTAAAGGTCAGAGGTCGTCCCCCGGCTGACAGTGATTGGCAGTGATGGGGTTTGTATTGTTTTTGAATGATAAATGAGTTTGAAATTGATGTTTATAAAATACGTTGCACGTGGTTGGTTTAAACTGGAGCCGCCCAAATAATTCCTTATAAGGAGCCAAAGGTTCGTCTCAATGAACTATTTTAATGCCATGTGATCATTAAAACAACAAATAACACTCGTTGTTATTTAAATGAACATAAAGATTATTGATTTCACTGGATGATTGGAAATCTTCCTGTTTAGGAGCCGAAACATTTGAACAAATGTAAAATTGTAAAGAAAAACATGAGAAAGCGATCATGTCTTATTTATATTTGAAGTTTGCCCCCACCAATGGGGGAACTGCCTTACTGCAGAGTCGTCTCCTTTAACAGGAACTCTACAGCGCCCCCACCCCTCCGTACCACTTCCTCATTTAAAACGGTGGTCAGTTTACTCGTTGCAGCTTGCGTTAAAACAATCAGTTTGATTGGTCAGTTTGTCATGAGTGTGGTCAGGTGTAACTCCGCCCCTCTCTCGGCAGGTTTTACATGGTGGCATATTGTGATCGGAGTTACCGCGTGGCGGTCGGTGCTCGTCAGGGCTCTGTGGCGCTGTATGATGTACGCACAGGGAAATGCCAGGTGAGGACACACACACACACACACACACACCAGTTTGGTCTTCATCTTTATCATATCACCATCAAGAAAGTGAAGGAGTGAATCAGAGTTCTAGACGGTAGAGGATTAAGAGAATGAATGAGTGAGAGGGTGAAGAAGTGAATGAGTATGTAAATCAGTGATTGAGTATTATAATGAAATAGTAAATGAGTGAGTGGATGAATGAATGAGTGAACGAGTTAGTGAGAACACGACTGAGTAACTTAGTAAATGCATAAGTAAAAGAGTGAGTAAATGAGCGAGTTAGTGAACACATGAGTAAACGATTAAGCTGATAAGTGAGTAAATGATTTTATCAGTAAGTGAAATGTTGAGTAAATGAATGAGTGAGTTTGGACATGACTAAGAGTGTTAATGAGTGTTTGAATTAGTTTGCAAGTCTGTGAGTACCTGAGTAAACGAGTGAGCTAGTGAGTACCTTGATAAATGAGTGAACGAATGAGTAAATGAGCGAGTGAATCAGTGAGTGGATTCAAATGAGTGCATGAACTCCAAAGGAGTGACTTTAGTAAGTGAACGGAATAGTAGGGACAGTGTAGCCTAGTGGGTAGAGCGTTAGGCTGTGAACCCAAAGGTTGGGGGTTCAAATCCAGGCTCTGCTACACAGATACTGTTGGGTCCTTGAGCGAGACCCTTAACCCTGTCTGCTCCAAGCTGTACATTGGCTGACCCTGTAATAGCGCTCTGACCCCCAACTTCCAGACAAGCAGGGATATGCGAAGAGAAACATTTCGTTGTACTGCACATCTGTATATGTACTGTAAGTAAATGAGTGAGTGAATCAGTGACATAACTGTAAGTAAATGAGTGAACAAGTCTCAAGTCACGCTTGTGTCTCTCTCATGTTGCCTCTCTCAGTGGGGGTGAGGGCAGCTCTGTGTGAGCAGTGGGGCGAGCAGCAGAGAGCAGAGAGCATAAAGGATGAGGCAGGGGGCATCACATCATGCCAACGCACACGCACGCACACACACAGAAGAAATCGATCTGAGCCGTTATAGCAGAACGTGTTTGTGTTTTTGTTTGCTACTTGTCTGTTTCATGCTGCCTGTGTGTGTATTTGTGTGTGTGTGCGCTCAGCATTGGCATTCTGGATCTAAGCTCACTGTGGATCCTAAACACACACACACACACACACACACACACACACGGCAAGTCCTTCAGTTCTTGTTCAGAATTTAGTATAAAAATGTATAACTTTTTTGTAACATGTACATGTAACACACACACGCTCGCACACACGCGCGCACACACACGTACACACACACGTACACACACACGTACACACACACACACAGCGAGGCGCCACAGGCACTTTCCCAACTCTGCCTCAATCACAGTAAGAGATGCGTACAGTCTTCCTTTACACAGCAGCCATATTGATCTCATACATCCCACTTCTACAGTCACCACACACACACACACACACACACACACAATCGTTTTCTAAAATCACCATTAAAACTAGTAAATAGTTACTATTTTCCTCAATATGTATTAAATTATGTTATTAAGCATTTTTATCATTTTATTTATTGATTAGTGTTAATTCACTTACACTTCGACAAATGAGTTATTTTTATCACTGTCACTGGGCGTGGTTTATCTGTTCTGTTTCTTGTGCCACGCCCTATTTTTGCCATGTTGGAAGTGCTGGGCCCTTGAGTGAGGCCCTTTATACTCTATTGCTTAGACGGTTCTGTTCCAGTGTTGTGAGTCACTGTGGATAAAAGCGAAAGAGACGAGCGAGAGAAAGAAATGAGACACACTGAGATACGACGAGACTGCCGGGACGACCGGACCGAGGGGTTTCGCGTACCACTATTGAGGGTTTTATGATGATCGTCATGGTAACGGGGTGAAACGTGGGGTCCAGCAGTGCCGCAGTCAATAGCACACTGCTGCATGTGTGTGTGTGTGTGTGTGTGTGTGTGTTAGTCACTATGTGGATTACGAGTGCGCCTCACTGCCTGCAGCTGAGACTGGATCAATACAGCCAGGAGGAGGACAGTGTACCCCCCCCCCCCACACACACACACACACACTGTACAAGAACCTCAAAACCACTCACCACAACCCAACCAAACTGTGCAGGGAAACACACACTGTACTGAATGCAAAGACACACACACACACACACACATGAACACATTACACTGTACATGAATGTCAAAACCGCTCACCACAGGCCACACACACACCGGACATGAAAACACACACCTTACATGAAAGCACACTGCTCATGAACACAGACTGTATACAAAAAAACATACACAAACTGTACTGAACACACACACAACTTATACAAGATAACATGAAAGTATACGCCTTGTACAAAAAACACACTGTACATGAATATACATACACACAATGAGCAAGAAACACACACACACCGAAACATCATTATAACTTATTATTATATATAAATGTCACACACACACACACACACACACACACAAACAATTACAGCAGCAGAGGTGGGCACACACACACACCAACATTCTGGCAAACAGTTTGACTCTCAGTCGTCTCTTTTCTGCTCAGTGGAGACACATGGATCTGACTAAATGTTTCCCTCAAAACCGCCGTGAGACAGACAGGTGCAGCGTGTCTGCTGTGTGTGTGTGTGTGTGTGCGCGCGCACGCGTGTGTGTGTGTGTGTGTGAACACAGACAGATTCGTGCCCACAGTAGAATTGATTGAAGGATTGATTTTAGCTTGTTTACAGTCCTGAAGATCAAATCGTTCTCAAATCGCCGTCTGGGGACGTGCCGCCATCCGCACATATTCACATCCCATAATACTCGCTCATCTCCCGGACGCCAGAGCGCATCAGACGATACGAGAGAGCCGAGTACACACAACGATGCCAGGAACGTGTGTGTGTGTAGCTGTTTTAGCCCCCCGCTGTTGTTGATTTTGCCCCAAATCGCCTTAATCGTTTGTTTTTGTTTGTGGGTTCGTTATTTTAAGGCCGAGCTGATTAACAGGGGATGAGACGGTGAGCGAGGTTTTCGCGTGGGTGCTCATGTGACCATCTAATTGGGCCCCTGGAGTCCCAGAGCCACCGTCTCACTGTCACATACACCGACTCCGGCTTATCCTCTAAATCCTTGCCACACATCCTCTCCCATCATTAAATACACACACACAGAGCACTGCTTTTCTCCCAGCTCTGAAAAAACATGACAGTTGGTGGATTGGCTGTGTGATTCAAAATGCTGCCCCCAGTGCCATCTGTTACATCCATTCACATGTACAGCAATCAGAAGGTTGTCTGTTCAAGCCCCATCACTGGTCAAGTGCCTTAACCGAACAGCACACACTCCTGCCCAAGTACCTTTCCTAGTTACCAGACAAGTAATCAAAAGGTTGCTGGTACAAACCCCACCACTGCACTGCACCCCCTCACACACACTCACACATGCTCCATACACACGATGTATGTAGTGTATCTTCACAGAGAACACACACACTGTTCATACACACTGTAAATACACACACACACACACACTACAGCAGCAAACATGTTACACCAACTCTATTACTGCATCTTCTCATTAATGCAAATCTTAATTCATCATTTTAACCAACTGTATTAATTATAGAATAAATTATAATTACTAGTCGGCGAGTTATTAATCAGATAATTGATCACGTTCCTAATTTAAGCATCCAATTATTATGACGTTTTGTGTTTTACATTCGGGAGCTCAATGATCCTGTTCAGACAGGAATAGTGACTCCTGGGTCTCCTCCGACCCCCCCTGAAAAGAAATGTATAAAATAAAAGCAGGTGTTATTTATTCTATGAAGTTCTTGGCATCTGTCCTGATGTGACAGTGTAATATCTGCTCCCGTCTCTTCCTCTTTCATTTCGTGAGAGGTCCGAACCCAGGCGGTGAATAAAAATGACATTTTGCCGGCAGACACTGGCGCTTCATTTCATTTAGTCTTTAATTGTACCAGATTACTTTCTTCTCTCTCGTCTCTGACTGGCGTCCGTGACGGGTAATCTCGTCGTCGTGTGTTATAAGGGCTGTTTCGGTGTGTGTGTGTGGGGAGGGGGGGGGGGGGTTATTGCATTATACCGCCTGCGTTCATTGTATCATTGTACCCGGAGCCATGCGGGGAGATTTTGCTGAGTCCCCCTCTGGGAGGAGAGATGACGAACACGTCGGGGGCTGATGGGATCAAGGGACGGGGTGGCGTCTCAGAAAGTAGCTCTTAATTTGACAGGTGTATCAGATTTCGGGCTGATGAGGTGTGTGTGTTGCTGATGAAAGGCGCTTCGTTAAAAATTCATTTAGCAAAAACTCGTTTATATGGCGATTCGATAAATAAATAATACACTCCGAAAATTAAACTTTTTATTTTGTATCGTTCTGAGGACATCTCCAGTTGTTTGTGTCGCTTTATCCTGGTCGGGGTCGCTGTGGGTCTGATTCCTCTGGTTCAGAGCAGCTTCACTAGCACACCAGTGCTAAGATTGTAGGACAGGGATGGCTTTGTAATTAAGGTAATGAGCTGGTGATTAGCAAGTTGCTGGTTCAAACTTCAGTTCCATCAAGTTACCACTGTTGGGCCCCTAAATAAGGTCCTTAATCCTTGGTTTGAATCTTGCCTGGGCAACATATGTCTTATACCGACATGGCAAACATGCAAATTTCACCCTGGTGTCACCCGATCTGGGTAGCAGGTGAACCTGAAGATATTTCATTTATCGAAATAATGAATCAGTACAGACGACAAAATAATGAGGATAAAATAATCATGAATCTGGCAACCGCTGTATGTGCCCGCACAACCAGAGCTCGTCCCGTCAACAAATGTCAAATCGATTTGAATAATAAAAGTTTTTTTATAGTCTTGTGTCTTGTTAAGGTCCTGGGTTCGATCACCAGATAGGCCTGCCTGGGTCCAGCTTTGCATGTTCTCCTCATGTACGTGCAAGCTTCGTCTTCAAGTCCAAAACCGTGCAAGTGTGGCCAATTAGGGACTTAAAATTGTCCATGAGTGTGTATTAATGTAACCAAAGTATAAAATGTGGCATTAAAATCCTAATAAACAATTATTAATTATTCAAATTTTATTTTAATTCTTATTTTGGTGTATATAAAGTAAAACAAATGTGGCTCGTTTGGAAAAACAAATCATTCGATTGTAAAACTCAAAAAAAAAATTTAATTGTACTGTTTTTCTTATCCAGTTTTATGGTTAAATTTACACACACACACACTTTTGCATTTAGTTTCGTCCGCACACAGTGATCCAGACGTCTCACACTTCCAAACCGCTGCGAGTGTGTGCTCGGATGTTCGTCGGCCTGATTTGAGGTTCGGTGTGTTTGCCGTGTCCGACGTTCTGAGATGAATGACGAGTATTGACGAGCGTCTTCAGTGATGAATTAGTTTGTGTACTCGTACAGCTCAAGGTCGCCCCATGGTGTTTGTAAGCATGGATTGGTGTGTGTGTGTGTTTGCTGGCTGTTTCGGGTATTTGTTTACTCTTGATTTCATCACTGCTTAAAACAACTGTCACACCTGCCTACATCTCAGCCTGTCTCCTTCTCAATGCCATATTTCTGTTTTAAGTTTGTGGTTTTACCACACTCGTGCAGTCGGGGTTGGTTTTAGATTCCATAATAAACACACACACACACACACACACAGGTGAGAAGGAGAAACAGAGAATAAACAGTCTTTGTGTCGTATTGATCTCGGCCGTGAAGCCGTCAGTACATCTCGTGTTTATGGACAGATGTTTGAGGTGTGTGTTCTGTTTCCAACACTGAACATCCAATTTACTGAGCAAACACTAACGTATCCAGGTGAGCTAACTAAACTAGTCGAGCTTAACTTGTATGTTTGTGTTTTAACTTTCTTTACAAAATTGCTGTTTACCAGCTGTGTTAATTTTCAAATTCAAATTTTTTGTCATTGTACATATACAGATGTTCAGTACAACGAAATGTTTCTCTTCGCATATCCAAACTTGTCTGGAAGTTGGGGTCAGAGCGTCAGCCAATGTACGGCGCCCCCTGGAGCAGACCGGGTTAAGGGTCTCGCTCAAGGACTCAACAGTGGTCGTGTAGCAGAGCCTGGATTTGAACCCCCAACCTTTGGGTTCCTAGCCCAACGCTCTACCTACTACATTGTCACTTTGAATTTGAATAATAAATAATTTGGTGCAGCATTTATGGAGAAGGTGGACCGGTTAATGTCTGGCTGTGTGATGGGATGGAGGATGATTAACTGGTTAATTTGCCAATTTACTTGTATTGACTGAACGGTTCGTTGCTAATGAGATAAAAATAGTGAACTTGTTAATTAGTTAGTTGTTTGATAAGATGGCACATTCATGTTACTAGTTAGTTTTAGAACTATAATTAGAGTTCAGCGTGTTGATGGAATGGTTCTTTTACACAATTCTTCGATTGATTACCTGGATTAAAAGTTGATTGGTTAGTGGGTCGTCGAATAGATGGGTTGATTATACGGTGTGATGATTGAGTTCCTGGTTGCCTTTAGCTTTCAGTTTAGCTTTGTTAGGAATTGGTTAGTTTGATGTTAATTAGTTGTCTCCGTTAGAGTTCATTGTTGATTTGATTGATCCTTTATTAGTTCTGATTAAGTTGTGTAGTTAGTAGGTGTTGGTAGATGGTAGATTAATGATGGCATTGTTAAGATTGTATAACAAAGAGTCTGGGTGTGGGTAGTGTTTTCTCAAAAGAAGGTCCTGGGTTCAATACCCAGGTGTGGCGGTCCGGGTCCTCTCTGTATGGACTGTGTATGTTCTCCCCGTGTCAAAGTGGATTTAGTGCATCCATTTTCCCTAACAGTCTAAAAATATGCAAATGAGGAGAACTGGAGATCGTACAGGTTGGCTGTACACTTGTGCACCAATGAAATGTGTAGAATAAGTACAAAATGATGTAAAAATCCTAATAAATAGACATATTGTGTGTGTGTGCGTGTGTTTGTGTGTTACAGCACATCCATGGACATAAAGGTCCTATAACAGCTGTATCGTTCGCTCCAGATGGACGTTACCTGGCCACCTACTCCAACGCCGACAGCCACATTTGCTTCTGGCAGGTAGGACGTTTTTCTTTTTCCTTTGATTACTTTGAGGGTTGTCTGTGGGTTTCTGCCCTCGACCATGTGTTTTTAAACCCTGGGTTTGTCATTAGTAGCTGTGTCCACATACTTTAGTTCATGTACTGTAATGAAAATGTACGGCTCTCACATTCCCTCCGAATCACAAGACCAACCAACAGACAGGAAGTGGCTGGTGTTGATGAGGCGTCCCCGGAGTGTGTGTGTGTGTGTGTGTGCATGTGGTCTAGAAGTGTGTATCGAGGCTCCGGCTCCCCGTCTCTCTCTGGTGCGTGCGGGCGTCCGTCTGGCTCTCGCGTCCTCTGTGTTTGGTGTGTTTGCAGACCGACTGACTCTGAGTGGGTGAACATTAGAGTTCCTCTGTGTGTCATCATGCCCGTGATCGTGTTTAAATCGATGGCGACTCGGTGCCAAACGGGGGCGACTTCTGTGACGAGGGGTGGGGTGGATGTGACCGTCTCGTCAGGAACTTTGACAAGTAGCGAAAAGAGAGCAGACGTGGTGCTGTTCGAAATGAATGCATTGATCATTCAAATTAATCACTTTATTACAGCACTGCTATTCATTCTTTTAAGCAATTTAGTTTTAATAAACATTATTACCACCTCACACACCCTTCTTCCCATAGTCGTATCCAACTCCCCTGGCTCCCGATACTCCCCTTCACGAGCTTTGCAACTAACACACCTACTAGATTTATTCTCTCATATGAGAGGACTTCATATGTGGATCAGCTTTGTGTATGGAGAGTCACACCCTGATCAACACCGATCATTTTTATTCACTTGAGTAACGCTGGTCCGGTTTTACAACCAACTGTTGTTCATGTAGTGTACAGCCAGGTAGCAGAGCTGAGATTTGATACGATTCAGTAGAAATCCCAGCTCTGACATGCTAGCATATTTCATTCTATGTTAGTCAGATCATGGTCCGTATTACGCATGCTCTTCCTGACATTCCTGACAATCCTCCCTATTTATACAAGCATGGGTAAAGCAGTACAGAGCACAACTTTATGCGTCCTAGTACCGGTTTGGTGGCTCGGTACCTTACAGGGCAGTTTGTTGTCTATGATTAACCTAGTGGCATGTTTTCGAACTGTGGAAGGAAATCTGGAGGAAACCTACTTACCCATCGTGCCACCCAAGAAAACGGGGATTGAATTGCAGCAGGAGAACATGTGAATCTTGCAGAATGATGAACGTCTGTGCCCGTGTGTTTTTTGCAGATGAACACCTCACTGCTGGGTAGTATCGGAATGCTCAACTCGGCTCCTCAGCTGCGCTGCATCAAGACGTACCAGGTTCCTCCGGTGCAGCCGGCATCCCCCGGTTCCCAGAACTCGCTCAAACTGGCACGCCTCATCTGGACCTCCAACCGCAACGTCATCCTCATGGCTCACGACGGCAAGGAGCACCGCTTCATGGTCTGACCGATGTTACGGGGTCAGAATCTCTGCAGCACCCGGTCCGAGTTCAGGCCTGAACCGGGATCTCCACACACGCTTTTGTTTACAACTTCCATTTTTCCATTTCACCTTTTATTTAAACAGTTTGGTTTCTTATCGTCAATCCATTTCTGAGAAATTGAGGTTGTGGAAGCGGATGATCTCACACAAGTCTGTTTTGTTTTTGAATTTGTTTGCACGTTTAAAAAAAGGAAAGATTTGAATGTATTTTTGGAACATAACCATGCGCTTTCTTGTGTGTGACTGTGATCTGAAATTGTTCCTGCATGACGTGACATGAGCTCATCTTACTTGACTACTGCTGTACAAAATATAGGAAGGATCTTCAGAAAGTTTCCTCACTTATTTTTGGGTGTAAAAAGGGTGGGAATCAGAACCTTTAAGGGAAATAAGAGCCTTACGTGGTGATTTTAAATCTGTGGCTGTACACTCGAGCAGAAACATTTTAAAGGAAGAAGACGATGTAGAGAAGTGATGGAATTTCTTTATGAAGAGTGCTGTAACTTTTTGAAGATATCTTTTCGATTGTTATTACATGAATCATAATGTCTTGATTGTTTTATCATTAACTTGCACTGAGGACAGAAACACTTCCTTTTCAAAACTGGTTTGATCTTGGATCCAAGAATTAACGCAAAATCTCATAGTGCCATTTTAAAATCGGCAAATTGGCAAACTAAGTTTGATAATTGGGTTCCTCTATAAACTAGTAATATTAAAATACAGCAAATTTTATATTACACTTAAAAAACAGCTTATCTCTTGATGGACTTAGGAAGAGATGTTTTTTTCTTTAATAAATAATCCAACACTGGAATGATAAAACAGAGATTCTGTTACTTACCCGACATCAACTCTTCACCTCACTTCTTAAAGTCGCACAATGGTCAGACATTCGGCTTCCCCAGTGAGTGATCTGTCCTCTATGAAAATAAAACATATATGACAAGCTGTCTCTTGAGTGTACGACTGGACACACTTCTTTATAGACTTCTGGCTTAAAGAGGGGCGGTCAAGCGAGGTAGCCCCAAAAGAACTTGAAGTCAACTGAATCGTTTTGACTGTAATCATTAGCAAGGCTATTTTGCTCTCGCTATCTTGCTATCTGTCTAAAGTGAAATGTTAAAAGTTCATATCATTATCTATGCTATAGTACAATATTAGTGTGTGTATATATTTGGTTAAAAACACAAATTACTCCTTGGCGGATTTGTCACTGTTCTGTAGTGAATGACGTCTCTTATCATGTCACTCTTGTGCTCAAGTCTCACCTGGATCGACCTCGTGGTCTTATAAAGTGTTTATTTCATGTCTGTCTTGTTTAACTGTGAGTCGTCCAACGTCGTCGTGTGTATCTGCTAGTCATTAAAAAGTGCTGCGATGCTACGCTGCTATGTGTTGAACTCCCGTCGTGCGGAATTTACAGCTAGCATCATACGAACGCGCTGTACTGCGTACTGTAGATACAAGTTTGGAAAGTTTATTTTAATGTGTGTGTGCGTGCGTGAGTGTGTACGTGTTTGTGACGGAAAAACGATGAAGGTACCATTTCAGGCCAGTTCTTCATGTACCTGTTTGCTCATTAGACCAACATGAACATTCACGCCTACAATCGAAATAAAGCAAAAGCTTTGATGTTTGGTATACACATGTAAAGATCTTACCTCTTACGTGCAGTGTACGGCCATATCCTCACAAGGCATGCTAAACCAAAGCCTGCGGCAAAGCAAAGAAATGAACTAAATCTGAATTATTTCAAAATATTTTGAAACTAATATTTATAAATAATTTAAGTAAATAGTTTTGGTTTGGTTTGACCCAAAACTTATAAACTAATCGCAAATATAGAATGTTTAGTTTTTCGTTCCAGTAGTGAGTTCTGTACACAGTGAAACTAACATTTTACCATCCAATAAGTGAATTATATTTTAAGGTTCTGTTAACTGGTATGTTTGATATTTTCACTCAGATTTTTTAAAGAAATTCAAAACAAACAGGTATGTGTTTTATTATATTTATTTTAAATGGATCTGATGGTGTGCAGTATACGCATGAGGCAGAACATTCCAAACGTGTGTGTGTGTGTGTCTATTATAAATTATATTGAAGCTGTAATGTTTGGTTTGAAGACGGTACATTTCTGAACAACACTGCGTGTATGTGTGTCCTGTAAAAAAAATAATAAAAATGATATCTGACATTACGTTTAATGTGACTCCTTTCTTAGAACGAGATGATGATGATAGTTTCAGAAAAATGCGTCAAGTTAAAACAAATAAACTGATAGTTGGATCAAGAATATAAATATTTCAATATAATTATTGATAAAATGCTAAATTATTTTTGCATGTTAATTAGGAACACGAATGTAGTAAATCAATAAGTTCTAGACCTTAGAACCCTCTAGACATTGTGTTCTGTGTAGAACAAATCTTTCTCCTGAGCATCACTGGAGACGCAGAATTACAAGATCATTTAAGAGTCGGAATAAAAAAGATGCTACATGCTTATGTTAATATGCTGCAATACAGCTTGTTTAACCAATTAGAACGCTGAAAATGTAGAAGGTGTGCTGTGTATAGATTAAGTAATAGTTTTAGAATTGGTCTTGTGCCATGTTGGTTACTTTAACTGTTGTATAGATACTAAAATTAGCCTGTGTGGTTACTCGATCGGTCCACCTGAACCCCGACGTAGTTCAATGACGCCCAGCAGATGCACAATAACACATTAGCTTACCTGTAGCATTATTATTCTAGTGATAATCAGAGGACAACAAAACACTGAAATTATTTTTTTTTTACTACAGAACATGATAATAAAGATCTTTTTTGTATCGTGTTCGATCAGGTACACCAAATACGGGCATAGCAGTAACGATAAAATGGCTAACTACTTCAGTGGTCTATTTTATGTAAATGATTCTATGTTATATTTAAAGTAGTGGTGGGACTCGATTAAAAATTTTAATCGAGTTAATTACAGGGTCTGTAATTAATTAATCGCAATTAATCG
>JAOTRQ010063418.1:0-13265 GCA_028565875.1 Hoplisoma paleatum
CACACACACACACACACACACACACACACACACACACACACACACACACACACACACACACACACACACATGATTTCCTGAAACTTCAGCTTCTCCAATTATCCAGACAGCATGCCTTTGGACTGTGGGAGAAAACTGGAGTACCCGGAGGAAGCCCATGCAGACAAGAACAGGGAAGAACACGCAAACTCCACATAGGAAGCCCCAGATTGCCGAACACTGGAATCAAATCCGTGAATTCCTGCTGTGAGGCTATAGTGCTAATCACTTATTCACCATGAATGTGTTACAGTAATCATGTATTCATTAATTCCCCTCTCTAAAAACTCAAATTGTTGTAGAAGGCACACACTTTAATATTGTTTAAGTGTACACAACTCGCTAACACTATTAAGTGACAGTACACAAATTCAGGAAATCTAAATCATATTATATGGGCTTCTATCTAGCTGTCTGTCTGCTGTTCTGCCAACAATTCTGGCAGTTGATTTAAAAAGTACATAAGACAAGACATTCTCTGATGGCCAAGCCACAAAAGTGTCTACAAGGAGCAAGCAACCATCAAAATCAAAAACATGACCTGGCACATGTAAACGGTTTGCCCAAAGACGAAGTATGTGCCACAAGAAACAACTGTACTACACACCTCAAAATGTCCAGAAGGTTAATCTCTAAGATGTCTTATAAAGTAATATCTCATCTATCTAGATGTTTTGACGACATTGTAGGGTGATCACATTGTTTTAGTTGATCTCTGCAATTATTCTTGTGTATTTTTAATACAACACTATAAAAACGTATGCCTTTTGAGTTAAGTCACGAATAAAATCTAAATACAAACTGTGTTGTAGAAATAGTTGTTTAATCAACACATAACCATCCATTCTTCTGCATTTAGTCTGTGCATATTGCCTCTAGTCACAAACACTAAATCAGTAATGTTGTGTGGGCTAGCAAAACCATCCAATAACTTCACAACTAACATAATGCCATTTACACGCTTGAGTTCCCTTTTGCAATAAAACAATTTAATGAAAAAAAAATCAATGTGTGAAAGATTGACTCAAATGTCATTATTTCCCACATTTCTCACATTCATAACAATGGCTACAAGCAAAAAAGAAACAGAACAGAAAAATCATTACCTGACAGGCTTGTGTTCATTTTCATAAGCATAGCTTGAAGTTTAGCACGTAGCTTCTGTTCATGTTTCTCTCAAGCAATAATGCTGTGGGTTCAATTGCAAATGCAAGGAAAGAAAAAGATGAGTCACCAAGTGAGAAGAATGATTTAAAAAACTGCAGTTTCTCTAATGCTTAATAAAGGTAAAATATGAATAACTTACCATAGAATAGGCTTAGCATAAAATATCTTTGGTCTCACCATTAAACACGTATAGTCGAACCACAAATGATCCAGTCCATTAAAACACATAAATACAA
Source organism: Hoplisoma paleatum (assembly GCA_028565875.1). Lineage (NCBI taxonomy): Eukaryota > Metazoa > Chordata > Actinopteri > Siluriformes > Callichthyidae > Hoplisoma > Hoplisoma paleatum. Next base: position 1,443 of record JAOTRQ010063418.1, read on the forward strand.
ACATAGAGGCATATGCAGACATATTGCACAGACACACAAGCACATGCACCCACACAACACTCATATTGCATGCACTTTTATCTCCTCTGTGTCCCTAACAAACCCATATGTTTAGTCCATAGTTTATCGAATATGGAAATTGCATTACCGATGAAGGAACCCTTAAAGATCAGTTTCTTTGTGGTGTGTACTCTTTAGCACCCAAAGAAGTTCAAACTTAGATAGCCCATTGTTTTCTAATATACTGTAGCATTTTGAGTCATGTAATGTTTTTGTTGTAATCTTATATCATGCATATAATCAATATCATCTTCTTTCATCTTCTTTCTGTTGCATAAGGTGAAGTATCTATGCTAGACATAGATATTATAGACCCAAATGCTGTCTATAAGGCTGATAGATACTTTCTCAAGAGTGTCATAACTGACTCTAAATCCCATCTTTAGTTTTACTGATAACCAGGCAATGTGTACAACTAGACAACTTTTCTTTGTTGATGTTCATGTATGCCCTGCCCCATTTTCAGTTGTCCTTTAGTTGTAAATTATATTTTTGTTTAAAATTCTGAACTCAAAACATATTGAAAGTTCTGACCCAAAATGATTTCTATTGAAGTAAAATGTTACAAAACACACAGTTTATATATTGTCTGCATTACGACCCAGTAAATAAAAGACATGTTGTATATCTCATCTACCTTATATATTTTGGGATATCACCGGTCTGGAATTGACTGGCGCTCCATCCAGGGTGTTTCTGTGTGCCTTATACTAACTTTCACACCCCCACCCTCGAACTGGCTAAGCAGTTAAGAATGTGAGTGAATGAAAGAGTGAGCCAGTAAATGAGTGAGTGAGGGAGTGAACTATCAGCAAGAATAATACACAAAAGCAATTTAAGTTAAGACATTTAGTTACTGCTTTTTTAAATACCTGTACACATCCTTAACGTAATAATAAGCCTTTCAAGTAGCAGCAATGACTAGAGCTATTTTGTATAATGTGATTTGTATCCTAGAAGGATCAATGCTACTCTTCGTAGATGACCTGGTGTTTCGAGGACACTAAAACTGGTCCAGTTTAATTCATATGGTTCGGGGTTCATTCATCAGGGTACTGCAGCGTGGCGCGCGACCAGGCTCCGACCGACACCAAAATCCTTATCAATGGAGTGGCTGACGTCAATGAGCAGCAGTGACGCGCGGGCACGTGATCGCAAGAGGGTCGAAATATAAAGCAGAGCTGGCCGTGGTCCTGAAAACATCTCCAGCGCGTCACGAAGCATTGAACTCAACGGCACATTACGCCAGCATTATAACACCACCCATGCATTCAGCTCTACAAAGAATAAAAGCTTCATTTAGAGAGAATAACTGTGCCAAAACGTAAAGTACGAAGATCACAGATAAAAACTACATCAGACCACGTCAGCGCGGGATCCCGGTAAGACCTAATTTACATACAATAGCGTCATAAACTAGCAAAAAGTACTTGCTTTTTTTGCATATGCATGCATTTGTTTGGTTTATTGCATTGCCCATTTCTTTTATACTCGTATAGCGATATTTTACCAAACACTTAGTTGATTTTAATTTATTTATTATTTGATTTTGTACCTTGACATGAACCATGCAATAGAAAACAGAATTTTCTATACGATACAATAGGTTTCGTAATCTACAGGCAAAAGAAAAAAATACATATTCAACAGTTTTGAACCGAAACAAACCCAAAGCATTAATGATGTACATGGGTGGAGTCGGAACTGGTGCATCATCATTGTGGTCATTTGAGTAAGTAGTGCCTGTAAATGACGATATCGCTTCTGAATCTCTGTCCATTCGATGTGTCCGGATCAATTATGATGAAGCGATCCTACACTAATGTTGGCACTCATGTACGTGCATACAGTTTCATGATACCACAGTTTTATGTGTTGTTGGATAGTCAGTTGTCAAAAATACTTGGTGGATAACTCATTGTACTTTGGTTTATTTACTTTTTTAGTTTAGAGATGTTCAAGTGGTATTACTGTGTATTGATTCCAATAAAAGTGCTTTATATTTGGAATGGTTTATGTAAATCATTGCAAATTCATAAAAAATGGTTTATGAAAAAAAGTTATTATAAAACTATTTTCCTTGCAAAATCAGTAACGTTAATAAATCCTTACTTAAGCTAGACTGTTAGGAACTACGTGGAATACTAACCAATGTGCGTTGTTTGGTACTGTTAGTAATTAGTTCTTTGTGTAGGTTGGTTATATGATGACCACAATTCAAAAATACAAAATGTATTAGCATTAACATTGTGTGCTATGTAAGATCGGAGTTCACTGTTTAAAATGTTATCGGTATCAAGTTGGCTAGATTCGTTTAAGATCCAAAATGCAAAATATGTTTAGATAGCCAAAACAACGCACACTCTCAGTATCACGATTATACTTGTACGCACACTCTCAGAATCACGATTATACTTTGACTAGAGTCTTTAGTCTTTATAAACACACTGACAGTAAAATACTTTCTTTCGTCCTCAACACTTATCAAGAGGTGTGAGCTTTTTAGCGTATTAGGAGTGCTATAAACGTTACAGCTAAAAATAGACAGCACTTTATTTCTCCTCTTACAGTAACAGTATAAAACTCTGTACATTTGCCAACATTTGCAATAGAGGTTCCCCAGTCACAATCCAAAACAAAAGTGTTTCCCCCCTGGCTTTGATGCGGTTTCTGAGCAGATGCTCACGTATTCACGTCGTTTCACATTTTGACGCACAACAGGTTTTTACATGTAAACTTAAGTAAAGAGGCAAGTTTTTGGATGTAAACAGTGGTCAAGCTGAACAAATCACCAAATCTTTATAAAATATTGAGAAATGTTAGATTATCTATTGGGCTGTAGATATTTTTTATGTGAAGCTTTGTTCTCTTTGGAGCTTGTGACGCACAATGAAAGTCTGTTGCCATGCTATAGAGTAGAAAAAGATCTAAATCCAGAGTGAGCATAATTAATTTAATAAGCATTTAAAATCCTGCAGAGTTTTCAAACATTTAAACACATTTACATAGAAATACTTAAACAAACTGTAAAATGCAAAATAATCAGGCAATTTTATAAAATACTATGATAACTCTAAAAACACTCCAAAATGTACTAATATTAAATTACCAATGATAGAAAACAAACAATTTGGACGGAAGGGCTAAATTGGTTGTGGTACATGCTTGAGTGCAGATGATGCGTCACCTAAGAAAGAAAGCTATTTAAAATCAGTAAATACTAATTATTGATGTTACAAAACAGCAAAAGGAACTAATTATACAATTATTAATAATGCATTTCCTCACAAGATTTATTTTTGTCTATTATAATAATGCATTTCCTCCAAAGATTTTTCTTTTGCCTATAGGATTGTAAACAAATATTTGGACAGCAAATATGAGTTTGTTTTAATTCATACCTTGAAAATTGCAAGCGCCCGCAAGAAACTTTTTAATGTCTTTTCAGTCACTGCATCAATGTAAAAACAAAAATATAATTATCAATAAGTATTAATAAAGGCAATTAGTTATAAACAAAATGTAAATGTTTTTGTTTTTAGGTGTTTTGTGAACATCCCTACCTTCAAATCGGCATGGTCATGATTTGGAGCAAGCAATCTTCAAGAGCCCCAGTGGTGATCCTTCTCATCTTTTTCAGCCTTACAATAAAAATCACAAACACCAACCCTTTGTCTATGAATATTGAGGGTGATCAAAATACTCATCCTTCTTCAAAACATAAACAGACTCCATTTCAGTCATCTGAAACAATAAATGATCAACAAGTGATACCAAATGAAGAGGAAGATGACCTTTTTAAAGACATTGACCCCAAAACTTTAGCAGCAGTCCTCCTGGAAGCAATCAACAAGCCTCGGGAGGGTGTAGTAGGTAAAGAAGACAAGACCCGAGAAATGAATGACACAGAAAAAGAGGAAAGGGCAATTCAGGAGGCTAGCAGAGACAGAGATGGGTATAAGGAGTTGGAAATGATCATGGCCACTGCAGGTGCCCAGGGTATAGAAGAAAGAGATGATGATGAAGAAAGAAAGAGAGAAGAAGAAGAACGCCTCACTGAAAAGGTGAACAGTCACACTACTAGTCAGACTGTACCAGTAATAGTACAGGATATGGTCACAAAGGAGGTGGTAAACAAGGAGGGGCAGCAAGAAACAGAGAGAGGCACAGATCAGGAAAACGAGGAACAGATCAATTCGGAAGAGTTAAAAAATCTAGAGACCATGCTAGAAGAGTTTCAGAGCTACAGCACAACCCGAAAAAGAGAGCGTGATTCTTCTTCATTTGGCGAAAGAGAAAGCCGAGGAGATTACTTTGACTTTCTAGACCGGAACGGTTTCATGAACAATGAAATCAAGCCCAAACCCAAGGGCTATGACCTGGTTCAATCCAAGAAGAAGCTTAAGTGGCAAGAAGAGCTAGAAAAAGACAAGAATCGTCCATTGTCTAAAGGGGGAAACTATATGGATGACTTTAATGATAATCTTGATCAAGATAATGGAGAGGATGATGAGGAACTGTTGAGTCCTGAAGAAGAAGAAGCCAGGGCTAAAGCTGAGCAGGAGGAGGTGCGTAGACAGGCAGCTGAAGCTCAGCGAGCCAAAGCAGAGGAAGAAAAGCTGGCAGATATAGCATCAGACATGATCTTGCAGTACATGGTCAAGCAAGATGGAAAGAAGTACAAAGACAATAATGCAGCAGAAGACAAGCGCTCTGAGGAAGAGGGCACCAATGATAATGATGATCTTGATCCACAAACTATTGATAAATTGATTGAGATCTCCAGTAAGTTGCATCTACCTGCTGATGATGTCGTAGATATAATCAGTGATGTGGAAAAAAAAAAGAAAAAAGATGCTCCTGAAAATCTGCAATGGCAACGACCACTCACAGCTCCTTCTACACCTGCTGTTCCATCTGCAGTCTTTAGAACAGCATCATCCTCAAAGCCTCCAAAACCTAACATAACACCACTCAAAGCATGGTTGATGGAAAGAGCTTCCGTTAAACCCAATAAGCAGGACTTTTGGATCAAGCAACAGCGACCCTTTTGGACCTATCCCTCCAATCGGTTTTACCAGAGGCCATACAGTCGTTATTACCCCATTTACATGCCACCTCCCAAGCCTAAGCAACGCTATTTTGCCAAGAACCCATTTTCTCTGAATGAAATTCTGCGGAATTCATTGGACTATGACTTCAATTACCCTCTTAAACAAAAATACCGCCCCTGGACAAAAAATCGCCTCAGGGCACCACCTGTCTTCTGGCGAAATCTTTACTACCCCAATTATATTGTCCCTTCTTCTCAGACTTTTCAAGCAGCACCCATTCCCAAACCCTGGTCAGCCATGCGCCATCGGCCAGCTTACTATTATTCAGCCCCAGCTTCTGTACTCACCAGACAGGAGGACTTTTACAATCAGGTGCAGCCACCACAGCGTGACAGTGATGAGGGGCTGGATAATTTTATTGAGAAGGTTCTCCTCAAACATCCTCATATGTTTCAATGAAAATGTATATGTGATGAAAAAGCAAAAAAAGACCTAAAAGTTTGTTTTAAAAAAAAAGATCTACGATAAGACTGTTTGTGCCACAACACCGTAGAAACAAACTTAGACTGGTCTGCCCAGACCATTTCTGTTTTGCCTAAAGACTGTTAATGATGCCTTTTTGTTTAACATGACAAAATAATGTCAAGATAATGATTTGTATTAATTACACCTCATCTGTTACTCTCCTCCCCTACAAATACAAACAGAGAAGTGAAATTATGTAGATTTGTCTATTTTGTATGGCTCAAATATTCATCTACAAACCTAAACTGTTTCAATTTTCAAAAAGGCCTTTTAAAAACATATAGACAATTGAGAATGCCAATTTAAAAATACCATGTGGCATCTCATATGATTTTCCTATACGTTTTAGACATTTATATTGTTTTAAAGCATTTTAAGATCATGCATTTAATCTTTATAAAAGAGAAATGCAAGAAAATATCTAAATGACATGTTTGAAGAATGCATGCACAAAGGCATGTTTATTCTACTTCATAAAATTCAACCATACATGAACTCAGATCAGTGCCATATTGTTTTTAAATATTTAGATTAGTTCATTCCATCTGACAAAAATATACTGTTTTAGATGTACCAAGAAGTATTCAACTCAAGTGTGTGTCTCTGTGTGTGTTTATTTTGAGTTCTAAGTTCAGACTTAGAGTATAGAGCATATAGAGAATTGTTATCTTTATAATGATATAGCTTTTCAAATGTTTTTACCATCATTTTCTACATGCTGATGGTGCAAAGAATGCTCATACATTCCAAGTATTTTTAAAGTAAGGTTCTTTGATCTCTTTTAAATACAGTAATTAGTTGCCTTACCAAAACAGTTTATTTGATTTTGAGAGGAACATTTTACTTTGGATGCTTCTGAAAACACAAATATAAGTTGCATGAGGTATGAAGGTAAAATTTTATTCACAGCACTTTTACGGCACAATAAAACATTTATTGTGTTATTTGACCTAATCTTGATAAGCTGTATGTTCTCAGACACCTCTGTGCGAAAACAAAAGGCCCAGCGACAAAAGACTTTCCAATCAACAAAGGTAAAAAGTAGCAGTGACAATCTTTTTATTAAAATAAATCTCAAAAATAACTTTTTAATAGCATTTAATATATTTCCCCCCAGATGCATTTTCTAAAATAAAACAAGAAATCATTTTCAAATGTTTTAGCCAACACTCGTTTGGATTAAGCAGTCCATTAATAGTGGACAAATTTGGCACTAAACGTCATTTAACACAGTGTAATCATTGAATACCAAAATTTTGTTTTTCTGTAGATCAGTACCAAAAAAAACCCCTAAAACGCAGACACCCAACATTTTAATTAATTCAAGCAGCTTTTCTATTTGAATAAATGAGAAAGGTAACAAATTAAAAAAATCGACAATAAAGTGATAAGAATGTGCACGTTTGAACTGCATCTAAAATGTATTTCTTGAAAGATTTTATGAGCATTTTAAAAAAGTATAAAAAAATGAGAAATGTCTAGCTTACAAGAGTTTTAAAGATGTCTAGTATAATGAAAATCAGCTGTCTGTCAATGTAGCTGTATCTTGTATGTATCGTAATAAACATGCGTTTGCTGGATGTAAATAATCGCATGTTAATGACTAGTTTTGCTACACCGAGAATTCAATAAAGTTGACTATTTTTATTACGATATTTTGTGTCTACATGGTTTTTTTTTTGTAAAATTTTTCAACATGTTTATTCAGAATTATAACTATTAAGGTGGCACCAAATGTTTGGAGGCCCGGGTTTACACCTTAACCGTTTATAAAAGTTTTGGCATATTCTTCATGTCTCCATCCCACCAGATGTCAGTGATGAACATTAATTTATTTTAACAAATTTAAAGACTGCTGGCAGACAGACGTTTAACTTGATCTAACTACTCAACCCTATTGTTTTAAGAAATGACTGGTATGCCTACTGAAATACAAAAGTAAATTATTTTTTGTCTTAATTCTTTTCATAAGTTTAAAAACGTCAAATCTGATATATTCTAGTGTGGTGAAGGGTCAGATGTTTACAGACCCTTTGCCAGTAACCTTTAAAAAAGTTAATTCTAATAGGTTTTGTTATGACTGTATTATGGTGCTACATGTATATTCATACCATTATTTATTCGTGTAAACTGTATGACCTCATGCTTACACAACGACTGCTGGGAAGAATCAAAGACTCTTAGCATGGATAAATACACCAGGTAGCTGTTACAAACGTCCAACCAGGCAGTCATTAAGGGTAATCACCTATAATTACACATAACCAGTGTGAAAGAAAAGACATACAGCATGCCCAATCACATACAAATGTCAGAATGTCAAAAATATCATGCTATTGTAAATCTTTAAGAATGACCTTTTTGCACAAATTACTAATAAAAAATGGTCTGATTATGTCATTAGAATAAGCAAATATATTTAATATATTTAGCAAATTACATTTTTTAAAAATGTAATGAATCTGAATATCTTGCTTAGGACACCCTCGTGATATAGATACATAAACTATCATAGTTTCCTTCTGACCAATGTGTCCTACTATTCACTCAAATGTTCATGAAACCATGATGATAAACCTAGTTTGATATTTTTTCCTGTTAATATATGACCATCTATTTCTGGTAAGTTCATAACTCACATCAACATATCACACTTTCTTTTTTATCACTGATGAATCCTGCAAATCCTAAACACTAGATCACACATCACACATGACATTTGTGTAAATTGTGTAAAGAAATTCAGGTAACCTATGCAGACATGCATCTGTATATAGAAAACACACCAAAAACATGTGAAATGAACCACAGCAAAAAGAATGTTGGTATATATGCTGCAGACTGCTGAAACTTAACCTAAACTCTTCCAATACTGTGACAGACATTGCTCTTTTGTACAATTTTTTGAAAGATTATTTGCTCTTTAATTATTAATGTTTCAAATATTTCTAATTAGGTTCTCCAGCTTAAGTGTCATATTCATTGCAACACCTTGATTAACACTCGGGGAGGGGGTGAAGTGCTCGAATTTGTGTTTACAGAGTGTCTAATAATTATATCTAATCGTTAGTCAATGTAACTTTGTTGTGTCTGTTTGGAAATACTCTCCTGTTTAAGCCCCCCCCCCCACCCCCACCCCAAAAAAAGGGCCCCTGCTGAGCCTGGACCCTCTCAAGGTGTCTGTGTGTATTTTAAAGGAGTTTTCCTAGCCACAGTCACCCTTGGCTTCCACAGCATGGATTTTAGTTTAACTACGGTAAGCTGCTTTGCTTTAATGTCTATTATAAAAATCATTATAAATAAAACTGACCTCCTTTGATATTTTCCCTCTTTAACTTGGCCGTGTGCTTATGGTTGTTGTCCTGTTGGAAGATGAAATGATGACCCATCAATATAAAAGCTGTTAAAAGGCCATTAAAAGGTTAACAATATTGTGAAACCATGACTATGAGTGCACCAACATATGCACCTATTTGGAAATAAGTGCCATTGCTCAGGCACTTTTTTGCCCACCACTAGGTAGGCCAGCATGCAGTTCGAGTGATTTTCTTGCCCTACAGCAGAGCCAGTGAAGAAGAAGAAGAAGAAGAAGAAGAAGAAGAAGAAGACTTATGCCACCTGGCATTAGGTAGCCCAGTGACCGTTCAGTCTTAGTGGTTTTCTTGCTAGGTAGCAAAGTCATTGAAGAAGTGTCAGTGCAGTCCATGTGAAACAATAAAAAAGAGCAATTAAGTTTAAGCGGTTAAGGTATATAAGTGTGCTAATGTGACCATGTATACCAGTGCTGCTCATTTGTTTTGGGAGGGGAATTCATATTCAGAAGAGGCTGGAAAAACAACATATTTAAATTCTCAGCTCATTGTTTTTAATACATCAATTACTTTAGGGAACCAAATAGAATTTGGATAAAGAATAATTGACCCACTGGTAAACTTTGATATTTATAAAAAACTGAGATTTTTGCTGCAGTATATTTCACATACCTAGGCACATCAATAGACATAATGCTAAGTTAATTTTAAATGTGAGAGATGAAGGTGAAATAAAGCTATTAAAGCACCATGCGATGAAGCAACGATGGAGGGAATGGCAGGATGGAGAGTGTGGGGGTGGAGAGGTTGATGAGAAGAGCACAGCCCACGGAGGTGCAGTGATTCATGAGTCACGTGGTAAAGGTGTGAGTCATACTCCCTTTACTGCAGAACTCCCCTCCACCAACACACAAAGCACGCAGTTTAATCATATTCACCAGCAAACACTGTTTATTTTAGTGCAATCCCCGTGTTCCATGGTTGCTCCAACCTAACATGCATCACTTAGACTGATATCCATCAAGTCCACAGTGCATCATCCCAATCAATACAGAAACAGAAAGTGTCTAATTAGTGTGAACGATGTTCAGAATTCTAATTTTACACCAATGTCTGGTTCTCCTTTTAATGAAATACCTTAATGCAGGACAGCTTTGGACTGCAGACAGGTCAGTTCAGAACACACACTTTAAATGATTTGCTTTTTACTTTTGAGAACTGGTTTACATTTACAGCATCAAACAGACACCGTTATTTGAAGCAGCTGAGACATATGATGATGGGAGCAACCCAACAGAAGCTCCTCGGAGTGGTGATGATGTGATGAAACTATCAATTTTCTGATCACTACTTCAGTTTTGTGACCACTGAACAGTGCAACCACTGTCCTACAAAGAACTGTTTAAAACACGTTCACAAATCAGCACTTCTGGCCAGGCCACACACAGACAGGCTAAACATTATATTTATAGGTGCCCGGCCTGCCTGTAGAAGAGTTTGATCCCATGGTAAGGTTATAAACAGTAGACAGAATAACACTGGAATGATGAAATATCATTACAAATGATGCTAATGATAAGAGGTTCGTTACATACACAGTGTAGCCTATAAAGCATCTGGTGATGAAGCAGTTGTATTGTGAGGTGTGGGGTGGGGGGTGGATGAAACCTTGCTTAGAGCTTCATGAAGGCTTTGACCAGCCCTATTCTATACACATTTTAAATGAGTTATTTTTTCTTTAGTAAACTCTTAAACTAGTAACCTATACTTGTATTTAAGGGGGAAAAACGCCCAAGTAACTGTACTTATAGTGTTCTTTTCTGTACCAAACAGCACCCTGGAACACTACAAATGTAAGCACTATTTCCTATGCCATAATACTGCCCTGAACCAAAATTTAAACTAAATTTGTATTCAAATATTGATCTTTTTCCCACATTTGGAGTTACTTAAAAACCCACTCACAACAGCATAAAAAGGCCACAGAAAACCAATGTCTTCAATATACAATAAACCATCCTGTTCATCCGTATCAGCCCTGTAGTGTTTTAAATCTTTAATATTGCTGTAAGTAGCTTCGGCTTTGCAATCTGAGGTCCAAAATACAAGAAACTGAGGACCAAAAAAACAATACAAAACAGTAAAAGCCTGTTTGGTACTATTTACAGCATGTACAGATTGTGGACAGTTTGTTTGCATACGCAATGGTACAGTGTTATTTATCAGTACCTACTTTAGCTAGTTAGAGTACATATTATAACCATAATACAGAGTGACTATAAAAACTTGGCATTAAATATTCATGCTGATGAGTATGGAAGAGCCATTCCACATATTGTAGGAAAGCAGCAGAGGTCAAAGATATTTGGCAGAGTTTCAGTCACCACTGGAGCCAAGCTAATGCCAGATAGGTCCAGATATTCATCTTGTAGTATTTAAAGGCATATTGGTATAGACTATTATTTCATGAATCTCCAAGCAATCTGCTATCATTTACATCTTTTAAATAAATAAACACTGTAGGCTGCTTTGAGGCAATTGTATAATACAGTATGTGATGTACAAACAGTGCATACCTTCAGTAACACAGTGTGTGGAATACAGTAACATATATACATATACAAATACATACAAAGATACATACATATATACTGATAGATAGACAATGTTATTGTATGTGAAATTTCTCACAAAAGTAGTGTGCTTAACCTCCTGAGACCCAGTCTTTTCCCTGATGTGTGTTTTTTATTTCGTCTAGCTATTTGGGATTAGTAGGACCTAGCAAGCAGAAAAATCAAATTTTGTCTTTGTACATGAAGCCGTTTTTGGAAAAAACAATGTCCTCGTATGGAGACAGTAGGTCTAAAATAAAG
>JAOTRQ010063428.1:0-13265 GCA_028565875.1 Hoplisoma paleatum
TTTCTACCGGCAGGTGTCACCATTAACAATGTTTAACAATACTGTGAACTTTTAAAATAGAACCGCAGGGTACACACACACACACACACACACACACACACACACACACACACGGGGGGGGCATCTCCAATGAACCTGAATACATGTCATTGGACTGTGGGAAGACCCTTGAAAAAAACCCACACAGACACAAGGAGAACATGCTAAGTGCAAACAGATAGCCCCACATTGCTTTACCTGGGCCCTGGAATCAAACCCAATATTTCTTGCTGTGAGGCAGAAGTTATCTACCATTTTGAACAAACATCTGGGGGAAAATTTAGTGTACATCCAAATGTAGACGATGTTAAACTTGTGGGTGACACGTTTATATTTAACGTGAATGTAATTGAGTATATTTTAGCTTGTAAAAGATTCAATGAACATGTTTCATAAATGTGTTTACTTATGAAATTTTGAATCGTCACATCATCGTTTCGGTTTGAATTCATAACCAGAACTTTGGCTTCCCATAAAGTTTAGCACTAACACAACCTCCCGAACATAACTTAAGAACAACGAAGCATTAAATCTGTCTGTAACTAATCACACGAACTAAGACATTCAAACTTGCTCATTTCTCTTCAATCATACCTGTTAAGATCTCCGCATGGTTGAATAATCCACCCTTCACCTGCCTACATTACTTTCCTGAAACGGAAGAAACCTGATCCACAACAGAAAAGAACCTGGATCAAATTTGGATCCGAATCAGAAGTTAACATGGAAGAACCTCAGGTGGTTGTGACCATCCATATTGGGAGTGAGCAGGTCTCGTGTGTTTGTTGTATCCATGGATATTGTGAAGGCCGACATGTTTTTGGGTTACAAGGTCATTTCCGAGACTGTGGGAGGTCCGGATGTGGGCCACATCAAAAGTTTAAAGTACATAAGCATGCATGACGTTGTGGGATTGTTTTACAGGTATTTGTTAAAGTGCCAGAAGTATGCGGACATCACTCCGACTGAATAAGTTCTTGGATTGGTTTCAATTATTCTTATCTGTATTTATTTTTAAAACTTGTGAACAAGATACAAGATCGGAAGATTGGTGTATCAACAACTACAACCACCAATCTGCCACTATTGGGCCCCTGAGCAAGACTTTTAACCCTCGATTTCTCCGAAAGTTTGTAATCTTAAGGTGTAAAGGCGTAAATGTGATGTTGCTTGTTTAGACGATGTGGGTCTACATCATTAATGGTGCTTTCCTAATAAAAATCCTAAAACGCTGCTATTCCAAGAAATAAAGTGATTATAAAAACATCGGAAGTTCTTCACCTCGGAAACCACATTCAAACTTCCATAAGTGTCACTGAATCCAGTGCAGGATCAGAAGTGAAACGATTAAAACGGGTCACAAATAGTTTTGGAATGGGACACTGAAAAAGCTCACGGTCATGTGTCCACCTAGGTTTGGCCTTATATGGTATATGATTTTTTAAAAACAGATTGTATTAATCACTCATCTTGGCACATTGTCCAAAATACTTTTAGAAATTTCTGTGACTTGTGATAATAGGGTGAGAATGTCATTCAGAACACGAGAACCAAACCGCAGCACTGTGTTGGCTTTGCACCCAGAGCCAGAACCACAAACAGAAAAAAATAAATGACTTTATGTTTATAGAATAATTAGAAGAGATGTAGAAGAGGAAACGAGCAGCTCTGAGGTAAACTACTAGATTGCCGACCCCAAACTAAAATTTTGCTTCCCTTTTTGTGGCTAGACACACTTTCAGTCTTACACCAATATTTTTTTTCTTCTGTAAGGGCCGGCCCTCAGAAACAAGCGTAAAAATGATCTAATAATATTTATGTCCTGTTGTTTAAAACTATAGGTAACGAATTATTTATTCCATGTTATCCTACAAGACTTGAACCCACCACATACAAACAACTTGCTAATATCAGAAAAGTCAAAGAGTTTTCTACTTTTTGTTTTCTCTATTCTTCATAAAAAGTGCTGGTCACCCTGATGCTGACGGCCTTCTGCTCGGCCTGGGCTCCTGTCTTCTAATCAGGAAGTGAATCTTCTGCATGTGAGAGCTTGAAGCTCTTGACAACGTTAATTCCCACTGTGGAGATCAGGTCCATCTTACAAATCACAGGCTTGTCTGGAATTTACACCAATAAAACCCAAACATGTAAGTGAGTTTCATTCGTAATACTGATAATAACATGGTGGAGTTGTGGGAGGAAAAGCCTCAGTCGTATATAAATCAAAGTCTGGAATTAAACATTTTACATTATTGTAAACATGACGGCTGCATATAAGTGTGCAGAGCTGAAGACTCAGATGGGTTTGTTTTTATTTCTTACTGACTTATACTCATATATATTAATATCTTTATTGCATTGCTTTTACAAATTTGTTTCAACAATAGCTTAATTTCTACATATTATTTGATTTTAAATAATACAAGCATATATACAGTATAATTTGGTATAGTAATATATAATATATTTTCATCATTTACTAATAACACTAACTAATTACAAGTTTTTAAAGGAATTAACAACTAAGTCTTAGTGTCTTTTAATGGTATTATCTTTTCACCACATTTAAATGTTCTTCTTATGTTTGTGACATTACTAAACTGTTATAGATTTTACAATATTGTTGTGTTTTTATTCATAAACATGTAATAACAGTGAAATGTTTACATTCACATATTTATTTAAAAAGCAATAATTATACATTTACATTTATGCATGATGGTCAGTAGGTAGGTAGGTTGGTTGTTAGAAGGATGGATGGATAAATAGGTAGGTAGGTGAATAAAAGGAAATGAAAGTTGATCAATGAAAGACTAGAAGAAGATTGTAATTAATACAATAAATGTTTTATGTAATATAAATGAAATGTTATGTGCTATATTGGCAGGTTTGCTGGTGTTGTTGCACCTCTGTTTGCTGAGCATGTCGGTTCCCATGGGAACGGTAGCCCATCACGACCGAAGCATGTGCATGGTACAGGGCCGCGCACTTTTGCGATCAATAGCGGACACACTCGCGGTGGTACGTGTTACAAAATACTCACATGTTTTTGGTCTGACTACCATAGTTAACTAGTCTTTACTTTACATAAACATTCACACAACAACATGACAGAAACATAACAATGACTGTACATAATAATCTTCCCTGTTGGACTATTTTGTGGACTAGCATAGAATTATTATATGAGGGTCATTTATTTTTCGTTTTTGTTTTTGATACAGGATCACCTGTTTAGAGGCCTGAACTGCACTGAACAAACAGCCGAACCTCACAACACACAAACACTGTCCATGTGCACACCAAAGGTAACAAGCTTGGAACAGGCGCCACAGCATAGTGACTGTTAGAATTTAGGGGACAACACACACACACACACACACACACACACACACAAACACACACACACAAACACACACACACAATCATGCAGAGCCAGACAGAAAGTACCTGGATTGCCCCATCTGGGGACCGTTACCCAGTCCTTCTTGTTGTGCTACCTATTTAGGCACAGTGTCACCCTCTTTGTTTACTCTACACAGTGATTATTCTTAAATCTAATGTAAACAAATTATTTGTTAATAATATTTTCAACGAATTTGCTACTTCAAAACTACCAGTACACGTTCTAGCAACATTAAAAACTGCACTGCATAAAACAAACCCATTATTTTTTTCCTGAAAGTAATATATGTTTATTCTATCCTCTCATCCAGGAGTACTCTGTATGCTCACTCAGCAATGACCTTATTGTAAACCAGGTATGTTTTTTACACTTAATCTGCTCATGGTTACTAATATCACCTGTAAAATGTTAGTTAATCTTCTGATGCAATAACATCCATGGTCCTCCCTGTAGGATGAATGTCTGCATAATATTCTGCAAGATCTTCGTTATTATTGGACAGCCCTGAAATCTTACAGCGACCCAGATAGAATCCTGGAGCAATCAGTGCTTAGCAGTATAGAAAACCTCAGTCAGGTATCTGGCCTTAGTTTTTTACTGTTTTAAACATAATTCATGAGATTTTGAAATGTCTCTCTGAGAATTTAGCTTATTTGTGTCCACGTATAAACTACATAAAGAAAATAATTAATATATTATCTTGATGTGCTTATTTTGTAGGGCTGCTTCTCTGCCACAGCGATGAACTCTAAGTTTCAGGTAATCAAGCCTGACATAAAATGTTTGTTTATATAGATATATGTGGATATCTGTTGGGTTTCGGATGCATTTCTATTTTGTTTTATAGCTGTACTTTTGATAGATGTAGTTCATCTCATAGCCTTGCATAAATAATTTCAAGCTCCTGTCTTGTCTTTATGTAAAAGCTCAGGACATTTAGCCAAATGACACTTAGATCTGGTGTAATATTGGTTCAAATCTCAATTCCTGTTATAGAAGATAATGTGTGGCCTTGTTTGCAGGCGTCTACGGACCCCGAAAACTCGTTCCAAGGAAGACTGAAGCTATGCAAGGTCCTGAAGGGACTCCAGATTCGGACCATCACCATTAACCGAGTCCTGAACCACATCCTGACCTCCTGATCAGATCTACGCCATATTATTATAATTTATTTATTTCAGACAGTATTAAACTTCTACTTTGTCCTATTGACAAGCACAAGTAAGCCTAATTGTTCTAGGTGTGATAGGGATGTTTACATGTATTTATTTAAAATATTTATTTGTGAATTGTATGATGTTTAAAACCATTGCCTGAATTAAACATTATTCGTTGTTCTTTGGGGACTAAACATCTCATTTTCACTTGGAGACTGGAGAAAAATAAATATTAGGCTATGTCCTGGAGTAGGGTTCAGCACTGATTCCAAACAACCCCTTCTCACCTACAAATGTGCACTTAATACCGCAGGAATTACGTCCTATCTAGTAGACTTAGTATAAATATAGATGCTATTTGGAAAAGTAACCCGGATCTCCGGGTGAGTCAGATTAAATGATTCACTTATAAGAATCGAATCTTTCAGCAATAAAACGTTGGCTCTATGTCGTTTATGTGTCTTTTTAACATTTTTTTTAACATTCATTTAGTAGGATTGTACTTGATATGATACCTTTGAGTTTAAAAATACAAAAAAGCAGCCATCATTCAAATCGTTAGTACTTTACTGCATAGAAATTTGAATCAACGAGTCGATTCACGAACCGACTCATGCAAATGAGTCTTTTTTGGGTTTGTTTTCAGGTAAAAACCGACGCTCGGTTCACTGCTAGCATTCGATGCTAACGAATGAATGAAAATGCGGTCTTTTTATACGAACGTCGCCTTGCTTTCGTTTGCATCATTTTTAATCACTTTTCATTCAGGACAGGTATCTGCTGATGGAAATGGTAATATATGTATAACCATTTTATTAAGAGAATATTGATCGTGCACCACTTCGGTTGCATGCTAGAAGTAGCTAGCATAGCTTATCCATAAACGTGACGTTAGCTGCTCCAGTTTAATATTTTCTGTTACATATAATGCATGAATTCTGTATTTAATTTTATTTATTGCAAGGCTTTCTTTCTACTCTCAGTTAATCCCAGGCTAGGCTGTGTTCTAAGCTCCACACTAAGCTAAATATATAGTTACTGACTACATACATTATTGTCTATGATGCTTCATTTACTAAATGCTGTGATTGTTTTAGTTGTATTTATTTATTGTTTTTTATGTATGTGCAGGATTTGGTGATCACATCCACTGGAGAAGCCTGGAGGATGGCAAGAAGGAGGCTGATGCAAGGTGCTCATCTCATTCAGTTTATTATGGCCCTAAATCATTATATTCCCATTATTTTCTCCTCCAGCATCATAAATCGTGGCTAATCTTGTATAATTCTGTGCAGTGGACTTCCTCTGATGGTCATCATCCACAAGACCTGGTGTGGTGCCTGCAAAGGTATGGTTCTTGTTTTCTTTTTGACAGGTGCCAAATATTAAGGAAGTTTGGGAACTATTGACTATGGAGAGTCTCTTCATTAATGACCTGTTGGCTCTGGGAATCGAACCAGCAACTTTCTGTTTACAAGGCCCGTTCTCTAACCACCAGGCGACCGCTGTTCCCAATAAAGCAGTGATGTCAGAAGTGGGATTCGAACCCACGCCTTCAGGGCAGACATTTTAGCAACCATGTTACCCTTTTTGCACTTTACGCTCTGATCTAATTTTTTTTTTTTCTTCTGTTCATTAAGCACTGAAACCCAAGTTTGCTGAGTCCAAAGAAATCTCAGAGCTTGCTCACAACTTCATCATGGTTAACTTACAGGTAAGGTTTGTCTCTTAAGCACTGTCGCATTCACAGCAAGGAAAGGGGTTCTGGGTTCGATGTCCAGGGTGGTCTTGGTCGTTTCTATGTGGACTCAGATTTGGTTTCCTTACACAGTGAGATAAATTGAATATACAAAATTGTCCATGTTAAACTTGTGTGATTAATAACTACAGTGTGTCTGTCATGAATGTAATGAAAGTGTAACTCGTGGCATTAAAATCCTTATAAAGAAATGACTAATTTAGTTATTTCCTCTGTTTGTAGCTATAAAATATTTTGTATTAAACATACAAATTGCTTACAAGTTCATCAATAGAAAACAGATCTGTGCTATCAGCTGATGGTCAGATGTACACACACCGGACCACATTCTGTTGTTCTGACTACGTTCTTGTTTTTAAATTATTTATTTATTTATTTTTAAGGATGAAGACGAACCAAAAGACGAAGCTTTCAGTCCAGATGGGAGCTACATTCCTAGAATACTTTTCCTGGGTAAGACTGGAGTCGCACGCCGTGGCTCCTGGACAGACACAGACTGCCGTCTGAGGAAGGATCTAGGAAGGGTCAGACAGGAAAACATTAGGGATGTTTTTGTGCTGATGTGCGTAGTGCTGCTTTCCAGATGAATGTCCTTTGCATTACCATTTGCATGTACACCCTACTGCAGGTGTCATCACACACCTCAATTCGGGGAGGTGCTTTACCTGAATCGGGATTGGTTTCTGCTCTGGAACCAGCAGCTTACAGCTCGAGTGAAGCACCTTTTTAATTACCAATTAAGAAAGCTTACTGGGTTGAGATCAGAGCTATTGTGGGCTTGTGAGACTAGTTCTGCTGTTTGGTGGTACAGTCAAACCAAACTGATTTAAATCACTTCTCCTTATAATTGAGAAATAATAGCTCACTATTTTTTCTGCTGCAGATCCCAGTGGTAAAGTTCATCCTGAAATCACGAATAAGAACGGAAACCCGAACTACAAGTTTTTCTACAGCAACGCCGATCAAGGTGAGCGTGAATTGGACATAAACTCATTCTGAAATTGAATAAGTTCTTCTTTGATCAGGACTTCGAGCAGATTCTAATAACCACACTCTTCATCTTCTGTTCCAAGTGGTGACGAGTATGAAGGCGGCTCAGGAGAAGTTGACCGGAGATGCTTTCAAGAAGGCGCACCTAGAGGACGAGCTGTGAAGCGTCACAACTAAGCCGGTACGCTTCCATCTTTCTGTCAAGCCACCGGTTCATTCCAGACCTCGACTCGCCGAGGTTCTGATTTCAGCAACTGTTAAACACGTAGGAACCTTCTCACTCATCCGTGCCGCTCGTGAATCCCGCTCGAACCAACGAACCAAAGTGGACCCGTTCACCGCCCATCCTTCGAAGGTGCTGCCCGATTTGCTCCATCACAGAGCAATACATCCTAAAGCTGTCATGCTTTTAACTCCACAGTGAGAAGTTATCACGTGCTTCCAGGCTGCAAATCATCAGCCCATCAACCAACAGCCTTAATCAATCACTTATTCAATAGAAATGAACCTCGAGGAGTTTTATATCTCGTGTTCGGTCCTTATCTGTGTTTCTAATCTCCTGCCAATTTGTGTAACTTGTGCTGTGAATTTGTCTCTTTTATAAAACGTGAGGTTTTTAATCGTGAAACTATAAATCGGGGGAAGAGGGAAGGTGTGCGTTTGCTATACTGTATTTTTAATGTATGTATAACAAGCCAAGCGTATAAATAAAGTTGGTACTTCATAAACATGATCTGATCATCAGCTTGGTTTGTGTGGTTTATTCATGTCTTTGGACTGTTAGAGGAAACCGACCGTTAGTATTTCCGGAGGAAAGAAAGACACTGGGAGAACATGCAAACTAAATGCACAGAACGCGTCGGATTGCCTAGCGTTATCGCCACTTAATCTAGTTAAGGTCACACGCTGTGTGAATACACTAAACACCTGAACAGGTCATCAGTCTGGTGCAGGGTACACACACACACACACACAGAGAAGAGTTCAGTATCTCTTACCTGACATCTGTAATGAAGCGAGAGCAACAAGGTAAAAACACGAATTCAGTTTTTAAATGGTTTCAAATGTCAAATTTATTGAATAAATTAAAGAATTACAAATATTTAGCCGACTATAAAATGACAATTTCATGTATTCATGTAGGTTCATGTATTCAGTACAAAAACAAATGGTTATGAGTTCTATATCTTTCACCCTCTATAATTTACCATTACATTTTTTATCAAGCCATAAATATAAAATAAAAACGATCACAATGTGAATTTCATGCAGTCTGGTTAAGCCAATAATGATGATTTCCCCTCCTGGTTTTCATTTTAAAAATTGATTTTAAATGATGTTTTTATTTATTTAGACACGTGCAGTTTTACTTGTGATATTCCGTGTAAACGTGCTGCAGCCTCGTCTGATCAGCACCAAATAACGTCGCATTATTCGTGTGTGTGGTCACGTGTCTATTTGATTGAAAAGGATTCTTTATCGCTTAATAAAAAGATAAAAGAAGTAGAAACATTTTTGAATCGGGCACATCTGACGGACGGACAAGATTGGCAAACTGAAGAACAAACTTCCTCCTGTAGCGTCACATTTGCACATGCAATCTAGATGCCTTAATGGACTCTCCAAGTGTTTTCCGAGCCCATGCAGTGTGCAAACGACATTAGACGCTGGACTACACGCAAAAAAGAAAGAATGAAAACATTGTGAGGAGTGTTTTAGGTGAATAAGTACACTTGGATTAAGGTGTAGTGTGGCAGGAGATCACAGTGAATCGATCCTTCAGAACTTCTGTTCTGTCTACAATGTGCTTGGGGTCGTTTTGTTTTTTGTTTTATATCCCAAAATGAGCTAGTCGATTTGGTTCATGCAGTACGCGTGTGTTTATCAGAACGGACGTGAGCAGATTAAACGCGCCCCTGCTTGGCGTCTCCGATGGCACCCCAGACGTCAAAGACGAATTCGTCGGGGAAGGCGAAGTCTCCGAGGGCTTCGTCCAGCGCCATGGCGAACTCGTCCGGGTTCGTCTTGTCCCGGCCGACCTCCACCATCGTAGCCGCTGTGGGTGAGGGAGGGAGAGAAAGAGAGAGACTCACGGTTATAAACTGAAGACTAGAATCCGACCAAAAAGAACATTTTTTTGTCATGAAAAAGGTCATACTGGCCATCCAAATCTCATTTATTTATGTATATATTCATTTGTCCACATTTCTATATTTATGTACATATTTCCTTATTTTTACATTTATTTATGTACTCATCTATTTATTTCCACACTTATTTATATATTATACATTTATGTATTCCCATATTTCTACATTCATGTATTTATTGTTTGTACTTCTACATTTATTTATTTATGTTTGTATCTCCAGATTAATGTATGTATTTCCACATTTTCCCCAAAATTTATTTTTTTCATTTATTTATGCAAATATTTCTGCATGTCTTTATTTATAGCTACATTTATTTATTTCTCTTTTGTTGTGGTCCTCATCCCTGGCGACGGCCATGAATGGTGATTGGCAAGTGGCAGGGTTGCCAGATTGTACATGGAAATTGGACGCATCCTAGTGGAGTTATTAGTACATGGTTGTAGTGCAGCGTCGAGTAAACAAGGATCAAATCACCTAATTCGGTGTCCCGGATGCCCATATAACTCTCCAGGAGGTCGTCGACTTTCTTCACCGCCTTCTCTTCAAACTCTGAGGGCTGCGAGAGAGAATCAGGAAACAAACGTGATCAATCTGACAATCACATGAAGATGATTGACGGCTGTAAAATGATCTCATGAAGTTTGGACAAGAAAAAGAAATCAAACAAACGTGAGCAGATCAGTTTTGATGAGAGCTTTTGTATCGACAGAGTGTAGATGTGTAGATGCTAGACTGGCCTGTCTGCAATGATATACCTGCAGCTGTAGCCTAGTGGTAAGTGTTGTCATGGCTTAGTGGCTTACTGTCAAGTAGATATTATTATGTCAAGCAATAAATTAAATAAAATAGTGCCGAGTGTAAAATCTGCATAATGTCATAACTGTAACTATGATTCATCTTTAGCGCCCGTTTGTATTGATTATTTTTTCGACTGTCGGAATATAAATAGAAAGACGTTCGAACCATTTCCTCGACGGTGGCCGGACCTTTGGATCGCAGTCGCAGGGTCTCTCGTCCTGTACCGACTTTATTCTCTCCCTGAGGTCTGGCTCCTTTTGACCGCGGCTCCAGCATCTCTGCAAACAAACCAGCGCAAGTCCAGCTTATAACGTGTAATATAGTTGTGAACCGGATTCTTTTCTCGATTGTTCTCGAGTTATGTTTCATTTCTTTTCTACTCTTGAAAGGACTGAAATGTGTTTGAAAGGGTTTGGACTTGGTCCTCGGGGGTCCGGGATTGTTTATTCGTCAAAGTTGGAAGGAAATGTTAAACGGGATCCTGATCAGGGCTCCACTTTAGATGTAACGATTCACAAAGAATCATTTCTCGCTTTGAATCGGTGAATCATTTACAACCAAAAGATTCACTTTAAACAACATTTTTTACCGAATGCTTTCATGGGCTCGACCAGTTTCAGTGTGAAGGTCTGGTCCCTCGGCAGATCCTTCAGCATCCGGGCCACCTCGAAGTGTCGCGTCCCGACGATGTTTTTCCCGTTGATGCACTCGATGTGGTCGCCAACACAGATCACCTTCACCCCATCGGCCACGCTGCCTTCCTTTATACGCTACACACACACACACACACACACACACTTCATTAGAAACCCAAAGGCCATTTGGACGTCCACTCACTTACGTTTCAGGCATTTATGCTTTTGTTAACTATACACTTCAATTATCGCCATGACAATAAACAGCCCTTCCATATTTCGCTCTGTGTTTAAATGTCACCAGCTGCTCGGGGACTCGAGTCTGGTGGTGTGTAAATGTTCCGGCTCTTTAGTGGAAGGAAATCATACAATAACTACAGACAAAACAAACATACAGATGTTTGAACAGCTGAGATCTAGAATTTCATCCTCCTTTACAGTGTCGCTTTTCTGAATTGCACCTTCACCTCTTGGACAGACGGACTTCCATTAGACAGAAGTAAACCTGGATGACCTGCACAAATGATTTATGCTACTGCCATGTTTTATTGGTGGTATAAGACAGCATATTATATATATATAATATATATATATATATATATACTCGTACCTTGATGAAGGCGTACCCGGAGCCGTTGTCCGTGATGGTGAGTCCCAGCGCGTCCTCGGCCTTGAAGACCTCTACCTCTTTCTTGATGCCTTTGACGTGAGCGAAGATGAAGTCTTCCAGTCCGATCTGCCCCCCCAGCAACTTGTCCATGTCGATTTTGTGTGTGTTCAATGTACAAAACATGATCTGAGAGGAACCAGAGACGACATTAGTACACGGAAGAGAGATCAAGCGTTATTCGATTATTTAAGTGTTTGTGTGAAAGCTACAGACGTATCTTAGTGTGTGTGTGTGTGTGTGTGTTTGTTGTCTTGTCCCTCTAAAGGCTTTGTGGATTATATCAGGCGGTCATTTAAAATGTAAAATAAAAACTGTCTGGTTGCCGTGCAGCTTTTCTCAAGAAGCTCAAACAAGAATGACGCTTACTTAATTATTACCGACACTTATTAATAATCGTAACACACATCTGTGAAAAAAAACCTCCACAAAATATGGAAGATCTTTTGCTCCCAGTCACTCCATGATAACCCCGTTTGGTCGGGTGTCCAGAGCCGGAAATCAACATTCTACAGGTGTTTTTTTTATGTCAAACACGGGACAAATTATATACAAACTATGACCTCATATGCAAATGTTCTCATTTTCCTAGTGCCTAAAACTAGAAAGAGACTCCGTCCCAAATCATTCCCGTTACATAAGCTTGTGCGACATCCACTTCCAAAACCTCGGCCAATCAAAAGTTTAAACACACCTTCTCATGTAACATGGTGTCATCTTTTCTTTCGTGTCTTTTACACTTCCGGACTGTGTAAGACCTATTCGACCAAGAAAGAGAGCAATGGTTCACTGGGTCACATGACCCGGCCTCCATGATCACCAGATCTAAACCCAGATGAGACGATTTCGGATCGAGTTGCATCTCGAGTTGAGGTAAAGGCAAAGCCGTCAACGAGTGCTCAGCACCTCTGGGAACTTCTTGAACTCATAAGGCTGATTGAGAGTTCATGAGTCTTGACTGGATGTGAATCTGCCCTTGAGTCTGAAGATTTGACCTGAAGTTTTGAGTCTGGCCTTCATCAAAACCATTCTTACTCTTTGATGATATAATGATCACTTGCTGTTTGATATATCCCACCCACTAAGAGGTGCCGTGGTGATCAGTGTTATACATGTTAGTCAGTGCGAACAAGAAACAAAACAAAGTATCTCTTTCCTCTATAAAGCTGTTTCAATCCATGTGACTTTAGGTAACTTCGGAAGGATGGATTAGTGGATTTATTAGTGTAAGTGCATTAGTGAACACACACACACACACACACACACACACACACACACACACACACTCTCTCTCTCTCTCTCTCTCTCTCATTACACACTATTAGCACATAACCTCAACAAGTAAGAAGAACCAACGCATTGTCCTCATCGGGTCACTGGTGTTATTATATAAAACCCTTTGACCTCTTGTCGCCTCCTCTCGGGGCCCCCGGTGGAGGAACATGAAGAGCACAGCAGGTTCAACCGTAAATGCCGAATCTATAGAAAAATGCAACCGTGGAGTCAAAGATGCACACAAACTGAAACAAACTAAACAATTATTCCCAAGATGCATCGATACCATCGACCGCCAACGTGTGTGTGTATATTAGGGCTGTCCGCAAATAATCGATTATTCGTTGGTCGACCGAAAAAATTACTAGTCGGCCAAATTCCATTGG
>JAOTRQ010063448.1:0-13264 GCA_028565875.1 Hoplisoma paleatum
ACACACACACACGCACGCACACACACACACACACACACACACACACACACACACACACACACACATCGTTTACATCAGGATAGGCATCTAGTGTTAAGGTGGAGCCTTGGGTCTTTTTCTATGTGGGTTTTTCTATATAAAAAAACTCAATTAATAAATTTTATACATTTAAATAATAACAATCTCAGAAGTTTAAAATTCCCACTAAATATTGTTTATGTGACATTTTCAGGATTTTTATGGAGCATTGACCTTGTAATCAGAAGGCTGCCGGTTTTGTTCCTAAAGTTGACAGGTCCATGACAGAAGTGCCCCGGCTCTTTGGTCACCGTGGCCTGCTGGTACGGGCACGTGTGATCACTGCTGCCCACTAGTGTGTGTTTCAGAGCACATATTGGGTTCAAACAGATTCCTGTGTAAAATGTGTAAAAGCACTGTGGTAAAAAAAGTCTAAAATAAGAATTAAATTAAATTTGAGCCACATTTTCCCCAGAACAACTGGATTTATTGTTACCCTATTCTATACAATATTATGACCATTCACAGCATCCACAGCACCAGCATTTCAGAATGTATTGAAGGTATTGATATCAATAATTTCTGCAAGTTATTTTCACTGTTCTTGTAAGGGGTTGCAACAGTAATTCATTGTCTACATTATGGGTGCTGTTCTTGATACAACGCTCCCTACTATATGACTTTGTGTCTGGCACTACAATGCACTAATTTATGTATCCTGGTGGCTAGGGTGGCAAGAAGCCAACTAGGAATGCTAAGATTCAAACATGGGGAGTCCAATTCGCTGGTGCGCATATAAACACATAAATGTCTATGTTTTCTTGTGAAAAACAACAAGGAACCACTCCATAGAGTCATGCAACACAGGAAGAGAAAATTCAATTCAGCTCATTTGTGGAATTACTGTAGTTCAAATACCTCTAACAAAACTCATTTAGGTAAAACTGGAAGATAGCTCAGCAGCCCTTTGATACTTCAAATCAAAAGGGAGCTTTGGGTAAAGATGTGACAAGAGCCATATTGAACCCAGATGGGAGGCTGCCTCTAGTTAAAGATCTGCTCATCAGTGGAATCGCAGCAGTGCCTTTCATCTGGACCCGGCACAGGAATGTGTTCATTTAATCTACATTCAACTCCACAGTTCTGTGGGTGGGCGTTAAAAAAAAAAACTAAGCATAGGAACAATATGGTCGAGACTTCAAATGAAGATGTGGAAATTTCAGCAGCAGGAAAGAGGCATTTAAAAAAGGGAGGAGTCGAGACAGAATCCTGAAGACAGTTTAGTGCCTCAAGGTGGGACAAAAAGAACCACCGGAGCAGCTGGATGAAACCTGGATGAAACCCCCTTAACACTAGATGCTCATCCTGATGTAACCCTCCCTATGTATACGATTAGGACTGGCACTGGGTTCTGCATTCATGGTGCATGGCTTGGATTGCACAATTGCCTGGTGTTTGAGCCCATGACTTTCTTGTTGTGAAGCAAAATATTTGATTTTCACAGCAAATAGAAGCTCATTTCATGGTCAACTTGCTCAATTTTAACAGTAATTTGTACTGTTATAACATTTAAAGCTTTTAAAAGATTTAAATAATTTTTCTGTACATTAATTTCAAGTGCAGGTCGGGGGGAAAATAGTTTGAGCTGGATGCTTTATTGGTTATTGAGGAACAAAAGTAACGAAGATGAGTAATATCTGTAAGGTAAAACAGATCAGTTGAACTGGTAGAAAAAAATTGGCAGAACACAATGTTTTAACATCATAATGTGCGAGGAAGTCAGCCAACAGCATCATTTAAGACTTGGTTAGGTTCTGACATGACTTCATATTTCGAGATACAGTAATTCAATAACAACCATTCATTAATAAATGAGCACTTCAGCTTCCAAAGTCTTAAAAGAGTCTATGAAAACTTAACTGTTTCTTCTTCTCACAGTAGTAAACAAAATGTCAGCGCCGAGCGTGTTCTTGATTTAGGCTGTGATGGCTCGGCGGCAATTAGCAAAGCAAGACCTTGTAAATAACGGTTAAGCAAACCGCAACCTAGTAAAATAAGATCAGAGATCTTTTATAGCGTTACCCATGTGAGAGTAGATACTGAGTGACGTTACAAGATATATTAGAATTAAGTGTGAAAAAGGCGGGGAAAGGCAACATTCATAGTACGATAAATAAGGATAATAAATTGACGATGTTTTATTAATAAAGAGGAATTTTGAAGGGGTTCCTTCAGCTTTCACTTTGCCAACCTTGTCTGAAGTTATGCTACATTCAACACAACACCGGTGCCAATAGAAATGGGACATTGTGTAAAACATAAATAGAAACTGAATATATTCAAATGAATATAGTTGAAAAAGATTTGCAGATCATCATATTCTGTTTTTACTAGTGATTTACACGATGTTTCAACTTAATTGGAATTGTATAAAAATGTCAGAAACTTCAGTCCCTTTTTTAAAGAAAAAAAAATGTTGAATCCCTGTTGTTTTGTCTGTATGAAATTATTCATTAGTAGAGGGTAAACAAAAGCAAGTAAAAGCTTACAAATGCAATGTGTATAAAAAAGCTGGCAGATATTTTGAAGGGCTAGGGAACCAGGATCAAAAAGAGAAAACTTTTGCATTTCTCACGTTCACAATGAAAGTGTGCACTAAAAAGTAAGTGTATGTTTTGAGACACCTTTAGCCCTTCCTGGAAGTTTTTCTTATACCAAACCATGATTAAAATCACCTGTTGACATGACCTGTTTGAAATCATGTTATTTTTATCATTTCACGTTTTTACTAGTACTAAATTGTTCGTGTCCAAACTTTTTTTTTTAAGTATTGCAGGTCTAATATTCATAGATGGGTTAACACAACAAATAAAATTGAGTATACAAAAGTTTGAGCTATTTCAGATATTTCAAAAACATGAAATATCTGCAGGATAGGTTGTAACTAAACTATATCGTCCCAAATTTTCAAATTTGAGGTTCCACAGAATTTGAACTGATACATTTCTTAGATTAATTTTAGGAAAGCATTACCAAAACTAGTTCATGTACAAAAAGAAGAACTGGTACAAGGGCTGTTCTGATACACGTTTGTCAGTACAGACCTCAATAAAGGACAGAAACAGGATAAATTGACCCCTCAGGCAGCCGAATTCTGAACTACACAAAGGCTGCATTACTTTGCATCAAAAACAACTCGTTGCTTTGGCCAAGTGGAATTCTCTAACAAAGTAATAACAAGTTACACATTTTTATTTAAGCACGTGGACTTATTTTGATCACTTCATAGGCCTTTAAGGTTTGGAATAAGATCAAACGTCATCACTGTTATAGCCTGTTTTATAGTTTATGCTAAATCTATAGGTTTTTGAGACAGCTTTTTACACATTTATAAAGCCGTCAGTGTTCATGCAGCATTAGGCAAAGTATAATTATTCTGAGGAATGTATGACTGGTTTTAACAAAGAACTTCTCTGACAGGGGACAGTTTAGTTCAGTATTTATAGAATTTTGTCCTAGAATGAGAATTCATCTACCCACTAGTTGCTAAGCCACAAAATGTGAGCTTGTCTTTGTTCTAACATGGATGAGTCTTGTACAATGTGACACCACCTAGATGGCTTGAAGCGACTGACCCAGTGCACATGACAGTAATTCTTTAAAAAGAGACAAATTGTCTCCTTAGAATGATGAGTTTTTAAAATATTGAGCTTTAAAGATATATGAAAATGATCTGTAGAACAAGTCTTCCATACACTAAATGCAGTCTAGATGTACAACATTAGAATTCTACAAGATGGCTTTTTTGAAACAGGTCAAATTCAGATAGAAACTTTGAATTAGAAGCTTGAATCCTGTGAATTATAACGTTCTGTCTGGTAAAATATGACATTAGACAAAGATTTCCAAGGAACACAAATTGTTTACACATAATTAAAATGCAAATATAAAAGATGGTATGTTTTAACAGAGTTTGTAAATGTATAAAAAAAAGTTTTATATAATTTTTTATATGACATTTGTATTTTTTATTTAGCTTTGATGATGTTTCATGTTTTAGGGCAAATCATATTGTGGCTAAAGAACTGGATTTGTAATCAGAAGGTTGGCGGGTTGATACCAAGAGTCGGCAGATCACGATTGAAGTTCCCTTGAGCAAGGTACCAAACCCCTAACTACTCCCTGGGTGCCATTGCTAGGACTGCCCACCATGTGTGTTCAACTTGTGTGTGCACATGTGTTTTACTACACGGATTGGTTTAAACGTGCAGGAAAAACAGTGGTAATGCACAGTGGTATTATAAATTTGAAATTAAATTCTAAATAAGGATTTAGTTTCCAAAGCACATTTGACCATTGACAACATCATGAGAATCAGGTGATTGGAGTAAAGTGGACCATGGCATTTCAGTTAATCATTGCTCTTTGTTATAATCTCGCCGTATCTTGGGGAAAGGCGGGAGTGGCAGAGTGGGACGGATGTTTCCCCCTGAGGCAATAGATGCTAGGCCTCAACACAAAGGCTTTCCACCAGACGCATGGAGAAACACATGAAGTACCACATTGTGCAATAACCACAATGGACACTCTGTCGCTACCGTCACTGCTAATTTTATTTGCCTGCGAGGTAGTGCAGAAATTCCCCAAGAATTCCTATAACAAGGAGTTGCCCTCTGTGCATGCATGTGTGTATTTGAGTGACTGAGTGAATGGATGAGTGTAGACCTTTGCTCCTACAATCTGGTTTTTAAGAAAGAGGTGCTTCCATCGCTCGTGGCTCTATAACTGACCTGACTGGAATGCATCGTCTTTGTGTTCCCAGCAAATGTTCGATTAAGAAGCAGTCGCAAGTTTTAATTGGAAGAAAGTCAATGTGCTTTAAAATAAACAAAAGTATGTGGACACTCCCACTGATTGAGTTCAGGTGTTCAGAATTATGAAACCTTTTATTTACTCTATTTACCAATGTGGTTTTTACACACATGAGAATCTTTTCTCTGCATCTAATGTTTAACCTGTCGAATCTGTACAGTGAAACACACACTATACAAATTAGTGGACACAAACTAGGGGGCAGCAGTGAGCACACATGACCAACACAGTGGGCAACTCTAGCCATGGCATCCAAGGAACAGTTAAGTGTTTGGTGCGTTTCTTAAGGGCACTTCAGTCATGATCTATCGACTCTCTGAATCGAACAGGCAAATCAATCCAAACCGACCACAAGCCTAATTCTCGAACCACCAGGCCTTTGTTTAACCTTGTTTCGCTAATATATTTTTTAAAATAATAATGCTTTTTATTTTTTATTTATTCTTTCATTTAACATGGCAAATTGTTAAGAACAAGTTCTTATTTACAGTAACGACCTGGCAGGCTGCAAAAGCCACCCAATGAGCAGCAAACAAACAAGGAAAAAGTAAAATATATAAAATGAAAAATGTACAGATGCCAGTAAATAACAGTGCAGGTGCATGTATCAGAAAAGAACGTTTTTGAATACATTTTAAATTTTAATTTCTAGTTTTAAGGTTTTCTGTATTATATTGCAATATTTAACAACAGATACATTATGTAAAAAATAATTATATACACTTCAGAGCCAAAATATACATACTTATCATGCTAATCTGATTTAATGGTTGTTTCTAGTAGTGCATATGCGGAATAAAGTAGATCTGAGTGCCAAAAGTGCCAAAACCATTGAATTAAATATTCATGATTTCAGGACACCCTAGCTCACAATATTGTTCATATTAAAAACACATTAATGAAAATGTATTAAATAACATACTTAATAAATACAGTAAATGAGAAGCAAAGTACTTTGAATAGCTGCATTTTAAATCTCCGTTGTCCCATCAATGGCTAGAAAAATGAAATCTGTTTCATCAGTCTGATGTGAAAAACTATTATCTCTAGCCCCCAGCCATGATCTCAACCCTATTAACAAATTTAAAATGATCAACGAGCTAGATATGATGTGACTGGGCACAAATTCCTACAGATTTCATCTTGTGGAGAGCCTTTCCAGAGGGCTTGGGGTCATTATTATGTTTACATTTATATTAGACCCCATTTATAATGATGTCCATGGTTTTGGAAGAAGACCTTTAACAAGCTTAAAATTGTGTGCTTACAAATGCATATTCAAGCCAAAGCACTATTGCTGTATCACCATACTGCCAGATATGTATTACCAAATAATTTGGAAAACCTATTAAAGTCATGTCCAGGAAATGGCATTTGCATTTATGTACAAAAATAGTTAAACCCAAAAGATTTTCAGCCATACGGTTGCATCATTATACAGCCTAGTCCATATAACCTAATGTTTCTCAAACAATGATGGCATATCTAGGCATTGGCATGTGCTCGTACAGATGAGTAATAGAATTCCAGCTGGGGCTATTTGCAATAGATCCTTTGATTCATGGACAGTTCAGCACGGAAACGAAGAGTCTTACACAACAGCACGTTGTTTGAGTGAGCCATGGTGTATTACAATCTCAGCCATAGATCTCTCTTATGAATAAACCAAAAAAAGCTTGGAAAAAGGAAGAGAAGGAAAATGCATTATGTTCATATTCAAGCTCTTGTTTCATTTCTGTTTGACATCTATAAAGAATGAAATACTGACCACACATGCATTTTAATTCGGTCTGTTCTGTCAGACCAGTGACATTACACAAAACTCGGAACTATGCAGCTCCACGTCTCTGTGTTTGGTTTTGTCCTTTTGCTTTAAAGTTGGACTTTGGAGTATATTTTTATCAGAAGATTTACTCTGGTTTTTGTAAATATTGTTTTTACCTATTCAAAATGTAAATGATTTAGGAATGTTGTCCTGCATGCCACAATCAAGTGGTGGTTGTGAGTGTAACATTATTAACATCCTTTAATAAAATATTAGAACTAGGTCTATATTAACGAAAGGAAGAAAATTAGACAAGTAAGTACAACAACAAAAACAATGATAAAATAATTTTAATAAAATATCAGAAATCAATACAATTTTTTAAAGGACTGCAAGACTGATTCCCGGATAAAGTGATCCCAGGCTTTCTGTCTGAGGTTTAAATGTTTTACCCACATATGCATGGGGTTCCTCCCACAATCCAAAGACATGCAGTCAGGTTAATTGGATATAGTTAAATTGTTCTGTTTCTGTGCTTGTTTATCTTTGTACCCTGCAACAGACTGGTGAGCTGTTCGGGTGTTTAGTGTATTCACCCAGTTTGTGTTCCACCATGATCGGAGAGGATTAAGCAGTGGAAAAACGAGATAATAGATGGATGGATAAACAAAAGAGAACTAAAAACTATTTCTAGAATGTTAGAACTAGCTGTTAAATAAATGTCAATTGCACAATAGTACAAATAAAATAAACAATTTTAATTGTTTTGTTTGGTTGGTCAGGTAACAGGATTTTCATAAATGAAAAACAAAATGCTAATATGACCCCCCACCCCACCTTAGGAGCAGTACAAATGAAGTTATTTCTAATTCCCTAATTTTATCTGTCACTTAAACAGCCACCCCAATATTTTCCATAATGTTGATACATGATCATAATTGTATTCTTGTAAATGACATTATACACATTACAAGTCATAAACATGTATCCTTTTTAGAAAAATGCTGAAAGAAGTGTCGTCGGCACGTTGTCTCGAACAAGCCTCGCATGGACCTTGCATATCTTTAAAAACAAAGCAGCACTTGTTGGTGAGTTCTGAAGAGATGGAATGATGCAAGCCAGGCGTATCGGTTATACTTATTTATAATTGAATTCAAGGCTTGCAGGCATGGCCTGTACTAGAGACAAACTTCTCTTTTCATCTACATTTATAAGATTGGGCTTTATGTCTTTGCTACAGGGTCGGCTATTCTGTTCCAGTGATACTAAAATTAGTAG
This sequence comes from Hoplisoma paleatum, assembly GCA_028565875.1. NCBI lineage: Eukaryota > Metazoa > Chordata > Actinopteri > Siluriformes > Callichthyidae > Hoplisoma > Hoplisoma paleatum. Next base: position 7,934 of record JAOTRQ010063448.1, read on the forward strand.
GCCATCAATCAGGGTTCTGCTAAATATCATAAAAGTCATTAGTGTGATGTTATTATTCATGTCTCATCAATATGTGATTGTTTATCAGTTGTTCATTGTTTTAAATTTTGTGGCATTGCAAATGTCCTTAATTGATGATGTTTATTCATTCAGAGATGCTATAAGTATTTATTACAATAAATACTAAATGTAAACATGGTTTGACTTGTGTAAAGCCATAAGGACAAACATTTATGTTTACTGTAACAAGTAATCTGGATAACAATTTCCTCATCACAAATTGATATTTCTTTGGTCCCTTCTTAAATGGCGTTTCGCTAAACAATCATATATTTACAATAAATATTGTGTATTAGGAATTGTGTTTCACATAGGCATTGCACAAACGGTATTAGTTGTTGTGCCATTTCAGGGTCATCAAGACTATGTGTCAACAAATGACCTGCCAGAAAAAAGCTTTTTAAAAATCTAATCGCAAATGTTTACTATTACAGAAATTAAGATAATTACAACACAAACACAACACAACTCTGTGTGATGTTTAAGGTTGCCTAAACCTTTAAGGAAAGTCATGGAAAGACCCTGGAACCAGTTATCACATGGCATTATGTACAAGAGAATTGTAATGGTACTCCAGAAAACTAAACTGTGACAAACTGAACTGTGACATGTTTATTTGCATCGCATCCATTATCTAGTGTGACCACTTTACTGCTTATTCGCGGTGAATACACTAATCACCTGAACAGGTCACCAGTCTAACTAACATACAGAGACGAAACACGCTCTTACACACAGAACTGTTTCACTATCTCCAATTTCCTAACTGCATGTCTTTGGACTGTGGGAGGAAATCAGAATACACCTGAGGAAACCCACGAAGACACTGGGAGAACATGCACACTCTTCACATAAAGCAAGCTTAACCAGGAACCAAACTGGTGTTTCGAATTGATTTCTCCCTACCTCCCCTGCTTAGCTATATTTACTTCCGTTTGTCAGTCTGTCAGCTGGTCCAGCTATCCATCCATCCATTTAGCTTTCGGGATGTGAAGTCCAACATGTCTCTTATCCAGACACATATCATTGATCATACTGTGTACCTTCAACATTAATCATTTACCTTGTTAAATGACGACTTTTTAAATTTAAATCAATACTTTATAACTAAGCTTTATGTGTGTAATAGATCTGGCATCTTTTTATCTAGATAACAAGAAATAAGAGCCAGCATCACTTCATCTTTCTAAAAAACCTTTGTTCAGACTCTTTGTCTTTTCAGATTATTTATTTTTAATTCTTCTAGCCAACATTTATCAAGTTAACTTCATTCTTCATTCTGCTTTCATATAACTTCATTCTGCTTTGTTCAGATCATTGTGGTTTGCGTTTTATGATGTCATTCTATCAGACACGCCACTTTTATAAGAAGAAGGAGAAGATGTCCCTGTTCGAAGATTTTAAGGCCAAGTGTGGCTTCCAGGTTTCCATTAGCTAAAGGTGGAACTGTAAGCAGCTGCGGCCCTCCCTCTTACCTCATGCCACAGAGCGTCCCAAAGGGAAGACGCCAATGATGAAACTCTTGCGCTGTTAGGGGCCAAAACCGGCAGGCAGGGCATGTGCTATTGCAGAAAAAGAAAGAAAAAAAACTTTTCAAGGAATCAAGAAGAAAAATAGGAAATGTGTTTTACAGTGTAGTTGCACTGTTTAATATGTAGCCCAATACAGATAGAAAATGTTATCATGTCTAAATATTTCATACAACTTAAAGGATGAACCACATACATTTATTTATATTTTGCCCTTGACGTCAGCTTTTATTATCTTTATTGATCTTTTTATTTATTTGATTTCAAGGTGGAGTGGTTCGAAGTGATGCTTTCCCATGTTGCTGTTGTAGTGATGGGATTTTTTTAAATGTGTCTATTCATTGTTTTGTTCAAGTACTGGGAAGCTTTTATATATATATATATATTGTGTTAATGCATGATCAAACACATTTTGCTGCAATGCTTTACATATGGATCTAATTTATATTAGACATATTAGTAAAACTCTTTAGTATTAGTAAAAAGTTTGCATGCTTTTATATTTCCGCGTGGGTCTCTACTGCTCTTATAAACACTCCAAGCATGAGAAAAAAAAAACAATTATTTGTTTTCTGCGAACCTGTTTAAATAATAAAAATTAGTTCTAAATAAGTTAATTCTCATGCAATCCAATTTAGAGAAGTGACTTTCTGCATTTCAGTTTTGAATTCACTGTAATTGTGTAATCAAATTTGCTTGTTAAACTACTATAGTAATTGGTATTTTTACACATGAATGCATAATACACAAGGTTCACCATTGGAACGCTACAGTCCTTTGAAACTAGACTAAAAAATTGTACATCAATTGTATTTCCCACAGTGCATGCTGATTAACGATTGAGATATGTTCCAGAAATCCTCACTTATTCAAGTGATCAAGATGTGCAAGCACATTCACAAACACAAAAAAAGCTTTGCCTTCTATAAATTCATGGAAAACAAATAAAAACTGGAATTTGTTTTAGTTAGTTAGTTAGGTAAGTAAGCAGACAGATATATAGACAGGTATATAGGTAGACTATGTAGATAGGTAGGCTAGGTATGTATGCTTTGACCATGAGAATATTAATAGGTAAGCTTTAAGGATGCCTTAAGGATGGTCGATCCCCTTCCCCCCCAAACTGAGTTGCTGGATGGGGGGGGGGGACCTATGAAAGCAGAGCAAATGCACATCCACACACACAAACACATACATTCACTTCTACATTAACAATACTACATGCTTCTGGACTTTGGGATATAACCGGAGCTCTTAGAGGAAACCAATGTACAAACTCTGTAGAGGAGAAGGACTTAGACTATCCACCTAAGGAAACAAACCCAGGACCTTCTTGCTAATCTACCTACTATGTACTGTGTGACTGGCATTTAAAAATGCATGCTATGTGTCGGAATGTTCAGGATTGTCTAGCAAAACAATGACGCCCTTCTACTGTAAATCGTGAATATCTTGGAGTGGCCTAAGTCTTTAAATGTAATTATTTGTTCGTGGGTGTAGCTCAAGGTACTGAATTTGTATTGTGAAAGTTGCTGGTGAAAGACACAAAACTACCAACTTGCCAAACTTCAAATCCTTAAATAGTATTGTAAATTAAAATTTATTAAACAATGTTTAACTGACATTGTGCAGTTGCAGAGTGCAATTCACTCATTTTTAAGTTTCTAAAACCTCTAAAGGAAATAAATAATCTCACATTCATATAGTGTATTTGATTAAAGTCAATTTACCTCTTGTTGGAACAAAGGGGCTAGCAGTGGAAAAGAAAAAAAGATTTTGCCATAGTGGCTGATTCATAGCGGTTAGTTAATTAGCTGAGGTTAGGTGTGCTTTGCATTTTTATTCTGGTTAAATGACTTCCCAAGAGTTACAAAAGAATCGGAGTACAGGGATGATTTGTTTTGCTTCCATGTTTAATTAGCACTTTTCAACTTTTACATCTCAGCGACTACTTCAGACCAATTATTTGGGCCAGAATAGTAAATCATACTCAATTGAGTCACATTATTATGACTATTTCCTACTTTTGATGGCTGTAGCGCATAGCTCATGAAGAAAGGCATGTTTTGTGATCGGGCTTGGTGTGAACATAAGGTGTGGTAGGAACTCTCAATTTGGGTTTGAGTCCATCCTTGCAGATCACATACACACGTACATGCTGAATGTCTTCCCTGGTTTGAAGGTGACTCCCAGCTAGAAATGTCTGATTCTTGTTAAAAGAGCATGACCAACACTTCCAAGTACTACCCTGACCCAATAATTCACCAGACATTCGATTAATTTAAAATCTGTGGGACCACCTTAATTGTCATGTTCAAGATTCCCCTGACAGCAATTAGACTTCAAGGCATGGAATAAACAAGTTAGCAACAATGAGTCTAGATGGAGTATGCTAGTTAACTTGTCTCTTATGATTCCCCACAGATCTAAAATTTAGAATTGGGTACAGACTTACTTGACCACTAAATAACTTTCAGAAATGTCTTCTATTTCAATACAGAGTTTATTTGGATCTGTGAATTCATTACACCATCTATGAAATGCTGTACACTGACACTAGCATGAGACTCTGCAACCCTACATAGGAACACTGCCGCCATCATGTTTCACTCCATTTGTCTTTTTATATTGACCTGTGCAATACACCCATTAAACAAAAAAACAAGTCCTAGTCACAACAGCAAAAAAAAATTATCAAAAAATGTTTGTACAATTTTGAAATTTGTTGATATGATTGTGGTACAATAATGTTTTGATTGCTATTAGTTTTTCAGTTTTACTTTAACAAGGGACTTCCAGAGCTATCAGCTGTGTTGTTATTGTAGCGATATGGCTACAGTTCTGCAAATACTATTCTCACAAATTTAATAGGGACTTTACATCATGAAAAAAGAAATCCGTTATTTGTCGTATATACATATGCAGACATACAGAACAACATAATAACTGTTTGCATAATAATAATTATTATTGTAAACCAAAGGCTAGGTGCTTTTTAGGTCATTGCAAAATGCGATTTCCGCATTTCTCACCAATCAAATCTTCCACAGTTTGGTTATTGCATTAATTAATTTTGGTCATGAAATTAGCTTTTTATTCAATGTAAAAGTTCTGTTCTATATAAATCTGGATTTTTGTTGATTATTTATTCACTTTCATAGCCTGAAATTGAAAAAACTTGTCATGTTTCTTTTCTTTCTGGTGTTTGATTTATACCAACCTTGGTGACTTCATGTAAAAATGACCTAATGGTTTGTTTAGTGTCAGACCAAATAAAGTCAATCTGGGATTTTTTGGTATCATTGATCTGGTGGTTACATGAAAACAGCTGGATTATTTCATGACTTACTTGTGCCCAGTCTGTACCACCGCATATAAGAGCAGTGTCAATAAGTATGATCTCAATGATCCTGTACAGTTGGTTTTAGAAGTTTTAGGCAAAACTCCTGATTAAACAAAACAAGTTCAAATAAAGACTCTAACACACACACACACACACACACACACACACACACACACACACACACACACACACACAAGACCTCTTAGACCACAATTCAACACAACTTATGAAATACACAAATACACTTTTTATTTAACCTCTACAGACCCTGAGTCCTCATTTGAGGACATTACATTTCTGGTTATCTGCACCATTCTACCAAATTTTTTTTTTGGCCTCATATGGACACACTGCCCGTACCACCTAGTGGTCATATGACAACATAACACGCAATTGATT
>JAOTRQ010063457.1:0-23648 GCA_028565875.1 Hoplisoma paleatum
TTATTGTTAATTATTATAGTTTTTTACTGATGTTGTTTTCATCTTATATTATAAATAATCCATAAAACAAGCATAAATAAGCATATTAGCAACAACAGAAGAAATCGATTTAGGCCAAATGCTTTCTCACAGCATTTTACGGCTTTGCACGGCTCAGAGAGAAAGTCTCTGGTTACTCTAGCCCACTGTTTTCTTCACGACTTCAGAGTAATTCAGAGTGACACACACTTCATTAGACATGTCGTTGACTGAAGGCTGCAGAGATATATTTCTGCCTCTTCCAGCACTTGGGGGCCTTCATTTCACTAAAAAATCAATAAGACGTTTCTTTTTTGTCCTGTGTGAACTGCAATCGGTGCAGCTGAAATTGTACTTTGTGAGCAAGTATGCAAAATGGTAGAGGTTTGATGGTGTGGTGTGTGGGAGCACGGCTGATTTCCACCCCAATCAGTTTGACTGCATTGCGACGATATAGAATGTCAAAATCAATTCTCTGCTGAGAGGCTGAGTCTAACACAACAATTTAGTGTAACTGGTTATGCAAAATAATGATGCTTAATGTATTTTATACATTAATCATACGCTTTTAACTTTGTGGCAACAGTTTCTAACAGAGCAAGCACATTATCTGATCCAGCATCATTGCATCCTGTGTCTAAAGCAATGTACATATAGCAATGATTTTGTGAATTGTACAATGCAAAACATTTTTGCTATGGTGCACACACGGCAAATGTTTATTTGATTAATTATTAATTTAATGATTGTTAAATTGTACAGCATTCACTGTATTCAAGGCTCATTTAAAAACCCATTTTTTCAAGTTGGCCTATAGCTGATTTTTAATTGACTTTTATCTATCTTATATTAATTACATACTATATTTTATTTATTTTTCATGACACATTTTATTATTTATTTTAATATTAATTTTTAATTTTTACTGTATATTCTTACTGTAAAGTGACCTTGGGTGTCCTGAAAGGCGCTTGTTAAATAATATGTTGTTGTTGTTTTACTATATTAAATAACTTGTGCTGACCCCTACAGCATTGTGAGCTACTGGTTTAGAACCGCTGAGCTATAAAGATTAAAAATGTTTTACGGGATGGTTTAATATAAATCACATTACAAATCCATAACAGATTAAATCATGTTCCATCATCAAAAGTATATAAAGTTACCTTGTAAAAAAAGTAACAATTATAGTTTACTATGATTTACCCTTGACTTAAACGTTTAGTAATAGAAAAAGTCATTTTACATAAGTACATTTTGAATACAATGTCAACATATGTAAATCTGGAACTATAAATTTGTACATACACTGTAGGAAGAAACATTCTGTTGATGAAAATGAAATGAAAACGACAAAATTCAGACACTTCTGGCAGTACGGAAAAACAAAACAAACAACACACAAACACATGTCCTTGTGATGGATTTTCTTTGAACCTTTATTTTGCTTTTGTGTCTGTATTTTGACTGATAAATAAAGCTGCTGATGTTTTAGTAACCTTCACCTTTCTTGTTGAAAAAAACTTGTAACGTTTTTCTTTTTATGTGTTGCCATTTTTGATAAAATAAGATGTAGGAATAAGAAGGGTTTTCGTCTTTTAGTTATGCACATTTATAACTACCTGCTTAACACTGGTTTATTAAATAATTACAATCAATTATGGTTTAATTAAGTTTATTTTAACTTTATTCTTTCATCGGGGTGTTTTTTTTCCAAACATGGTCTTAATTGAATTTGTTAGAAAAAGAAAATTATTGTCTTTGTAAATTAACAAATCTTGTCCTATATGTGTGGGAGTTTGTTCAGTAATACAATCAAATAAAATAATCAAATGCATTTAATTTAGGAGTTTAATACTTGACTTAGACGTGGATACTACACAGACACATACACATACACAGAGTGCAGTGATGGTGACACACTCGCTACCATCTATTTCTTTACAGATACCTTATGCCAGATTTGTTAACTGCAGAGGTGGCTAAGTGGGTAATGAGATGTATAAAACGATTGCGAATACACTTTCAGACAAACATGCTTTGGTCTGTGCCTGTTGTTTAAATTTTTTTATTTTAAAGGTTGTTAAAATTTCAGTTTTTAACCTATTCCAAGGGACATGGGTGTGTATGTGCTAACATTTTGTACCTGAACATTTTAAATACAAGTGAGAATATTATTTCTTCTTGACTTTAACGTAGACCAGTGTGTTAATACAGCAAGCTTCATAATTTAATTATTTCACCAACACATGCCCCAAGTCTATGAAGACAATAAAGCTTAGCTTTAAGCAGTTACACCTGTGTATCAACAGAAATGAAATTACACAGATGAAAATTAAATACACAAAAATATAAGTTTATAGAAAAACATTTTATGCGCTGATTTGACAGCAATAAAAAGTTGCAGAGCTGAACATTTTAATACCCGCTTAATAGGAGAAGCCCTTTAATGTGACACCAGTTAAGTACCTTTTTCCAGCAGATGTGTCCTGGTTCGCTAGCATATCTCTCAAAGTTTGAGGAACTGCAGGATCTTGCAGCTTTGTTAGATACCTGGGACAAAGTTACTCAGTACTCATTCTTCATGACTATTTATGAGAAATGAAAAGAAAACATTCAATCTTGCTTTAAAAGTAACCGATGTGGTATTGAAATGGCAATAAACCAATAAATAAGAGAACAAATACACACATTATCTGATTTGTGATATGAATGGAGCTGCCAAGACTTGACACTGCCACTGGCAGTTAGACTTGGACTATCACTATAACAAATCACCAAGTGTCTGAATGTATTCTATAAATGTCATTGTATATTATCAGCTATTCTGAACCATGACATGACTGGATTGGAAATAAATATGTGCATTTAAATGACATAATTTTTGGTGAGTATTTTTCAATAGTGAGAAAACACGTTCAGTGTAGTAATTGTTTCATGATATGTGCGATGTGTATTATGTTTCTATTTAAACAAATATTCTGCTTTAGGGCATGAATACAATGCATGTAAATGAGGAACATTGATATTGGTGGTCCTAAATGCACCCTGAAGAAATGGATAACTTTTTGCTTAATTTTACTGTTCATTGGCTTTAGTTTTTAGATAAATAAAATACATATCCAGGTTTAGGTACTGAGGCTATTACAATCAATACAACACAATTTATTTTGGGCAGAAAAAACATAATAGAGTGCTATAAACTGATTATCCTTTAAAATAGATTGAGAAATGTGTTGTCTAAAATTGTTATAGATCTCAAGATGTCACCAAATTGGAAAAAAAATTCTTTCTTAGTTTGGCATCTTGGTTCATTGGAGAAATGAGGTATGTGATGCTTACTAACATGCCAAACAAGCAGCCTGATGAATGAGTGCACTGCCAAATCTGTTTTAAAATGACAGAGAGGAAGACCGAGTTAATGATGAAAGAGGTTAATGACTTCCTATTAAGGCTGGCTTTCTAATTTTAGAAACTGAGTTTATGTTATCAAGGGCAGATCATGAATACCATAATATATTTTTTACTAAGAGCTAAGTTGTGAAATTTTTTTCAATCTCTCACTTCATAAGACTCTCAGACCCTTTCATATGATTTTTAAGAAAATAATCTATTTTAATTCATTTTGATTAATTGTATTATTTTTTTGATCTAAAATTCATGAATACCATTTTTGCATAATTTACTGCATGTTAAATATAAAATAATTAAAATGATTTTAATGGTCATAACACATATACAGATGTGCATGTACTGTACAATGGAATTATTTCTTCACACATCTAATCTTGTTTGGAAGCTGAGCTCCAGAATGGATCTTTCAATACAGGGTTGGCAAAGGTACTAACATCGAGCTGGAGTGCCTTAGTTTTTTCATAGATTCAATTTATTTTCCACAAGAAAAAGCACAATTAATTTTGGTTGAGAGCTGCTTAACTGTTTAAATACTAAACACAGCTGTCTGTTTTCCATAAAGTAAAAACTTTAAATATGAATTAACTTAATTAATTTTGAGAGACACTGGAGTTTTTACAAGACACAGCATATCTCTATCAATTACAGTTGTGTTCAATAAAACATTACAGTGAACTCACATTTACTCAAAACTATCAGTCCTTTAATATGTCTTTGGGTGGCTTTGACCCAAGTATAAAATTCATCTGTAGACTAGGGTGCCAAGATACCGGCTCCTAAAGTCTGATTGCCTTTACTCTTAATGTTATTGTTTGTTCCTGCTTAGGCAAAACATTTCAATCAACAAAGCGTCAGCTCAATAGCTCATAACTTTTGTTTTTCAGCTGTATATTTTTTTAAGACAATGTCTCTTTTTTGCCTGGGTATAAACATTGCTTGCTTTTCTGCTTCATGCTTTTGTGACATAACATTAGATGGTTCAGTGGTGAGTCAAATCTATTGGTTGGAAGGTTAAAAGATTGTAAATGTCTACATAATTTTGGTGAAGTGTAAACAAAGCAGAGTGAATAATGTTCAGGCTAGTGGAGTTTATTGAATAAACATTTAACAAGGTGCCAGTCTATTACTTAAGGTCAATTAGGACTAGCTAGTACATCTTCTAAATGTTTTAATAAGTGTACGACACTAGACACCCTGCAGCAAAGTTCGGGGGATGAAAAACTGGAAAGATATGGCAGCTGAGTAATTTTGAAACTGTCCAGCTCATGAAGGTTCAACATTCTCTCCAGGGGCAAATATCAAGAAATCCTTTTTGGCAGCTTAAGTGTTTAATGCCATGTTTTGCATTCAAATTGCTTGTATAAGAGCAAATCACTATAAAATATCCTGCGTCAGCCAACTTGGAATGTGGTTTAATTGGGTGATCTCCTTGTAGACAGACAAGTTCGTTTCCACAGACAGTTAATGTACATTATAATCACATTTTGAATGTGCTGTTTCGGCAAGTATTTGAAATAAAAGATGCAATACAATATTCACAAAACAAATTATACAGTAATTTTTATTTTAAAAGTAATTGGACATACTTCCAGCCTATTAAGCTTGAGGGTTTCAGACAAAGCAGTAGCTATGAGATGGATACAATCAATGATATCTAACACATGAGCTTCTAACACGTTTCAAGTCATGGATCTTCACAGGTCACTAAAGTAAGTAAATTTAATCCCATTTTGACTTATTACCTTTGCTTTATAGAAATGGGCACAATGGGCATATGGAAATACAATATAACAAAACCTCCTCAAACAGTTTGACACATGTTTACAATTTATTGTGATTAATTAAAATACATTTCATGTTTACATCAGCATGTGTAAAAAGTCCTTTGGACTGCATATTTTTGTGAAAAGCTTTTGCAGAAACATAGAAGATTAAGTAATCGTCATGATCACCTCTAAGCTGACATTAATAAGGTATATTGTGCACGAGTTGCTGTTACAAGGAGTCCAAAATCTAAGATCCATTCAGCAAGGTCATTGACCTTGGCTTGACCTTGGCTTGACTTAAATAATACTGCCTTTACTAATAAAACTTTGTGAAAATTAATATTCAATACAGCCTAGATGCTCTTTGGTGACTTTAATATTCTTTAAAGAATCAGCTCTTGTGTTGTGATTAATATGTAATTGAGATTGCCATTCCAGTTAAAAAAAGTAAGTACCCTTATGCAGTCACTAAAATCAATTGGCATTAAACGTGAAATAAAATTCTTGATTGTACTTAAATTGGCTGTAATTTAGAGTAAAAGATCCATTCAGATATAATTACTATTGCTGGTTAATAATGCCCATTTAGTGCTTTTCACATCAGTGATTTTCAATGAACAATCTCTGTGGATTAAGGGTTTAAGTGTTTTACTCTAGCATTTCCCTAAATATCCACACACAATAATGAAATAACACATCCGTTATCAAAAAAATCCTTCAGTTTAATGAAAACTGCATTTATTTTTAATCACTGATGATAATTTATCCTCATGGGTATCCACACAGCAGGAGAGCAATGATATGCTTATAGTATTATTATTTCAATAACTGGATCTTTTTTGAGCTTTAGAACTGTTCGTTTTCACTGGGTGTACAAAGCATCTCCGAAAGCCATCATAAGTGATCCCCGACTCATTAAAATTATTGTCTTTTTGTTTTTTGCAACATGTAAATCAATTAATTTAATTAGCTAGTTGGAGTCTCTTGAGGGATGACTGTAGGATAGTGTAAAACTCATGTCACAAAACAGATAACAGTGTTACCTGTATGTTAATTGGTTCTGGGAGTGGTGTTGAGTTTGTTCCCATAAAGATGTATAGGAAATCTATTAACATGTTCCATTGTTCAGTGAACTTTCATATATTAGTATTAAAACACAAAAATACGACCACATTCAAAATCAATATACAAACATAATAAAAACCATAATAAAAAGCTTTATTCTATCATGTAGATTCTTATGCTTGGAATACCATATTCCAATCAGTTGGTGCCAAACAAAGCAGTTGTACAGTAGTTGTCTGTTACTTGTAGTATATTTCTATATTTTGAGTAGTGGATTTGGCTACGTGTTGATATGTTTGTGTGGATTTGGGGTAACTAACCCCATGTATGAGCCTTGATATGCTGCAGCCAAGCTAACGAGAAGTGACAGTAGAACAGTAATAAAACTGTGACGTACAGTGTTATGGCACGACGGACCATTGCAGGAAGCAATGGTGAACCATTGTAACCATGCTATACTCTACTCTACATATACAACTCTACATGTACTCATACATACACTATTTGACTTTGATTTAAACTTTAGGACGGACCTAAAATGCACACTTTTGAAGGCACATGTGTGACTGTTCAGTATTTCAGTACCCTCTGTATAACTTGCTGTTCTCTAACAAGGAGCTTAACAGTAAAATCCACAATGTGTGTTTAATCCATGAATTGATCTAAGAAATTTTCTTGTGCAAGACAAAGACAGCACCTAAAAATGATAAACAGTTTAGTTGATAGTTTAAAAATAAAATAAAGTTGATATAGGCCATTTTAAATTACTGTTGATCTTCTGGTAATACCATCATATTGTTGTTATTTAGATATACTTTGTGTTGATGTGTTGAAAATGAAATTCATTTTCAGCTTATCAGTAGAGGCCTGAATGTTTTGTTTCATTTAATTTGACTCCACATAAAATAAGGAGAATAGTAAGAAGGAGGAATTCATCCATATCTGAATGATGCCTTAATCATCCTACACAGGGGGGTTGGCTTGACCCTTTGATACTCTTATCAAGCTGTATTAATATACTTTTTTAAAATCCTAGACAGGGAGAAAAGCCAGATACATTTTCTTACTCTGGTAGCAACATACACCGACCAGACATAATATTTTGACCAATGACAGGCAAAGTGAATAACACTGAGAATTACATAATTTTACCTGTTAGTGTTTGCTGATAGGATGGTGTCAGAGCACACAGTTTGTTATAGTTACAAGGCTGTGTTATTAACAAAAGGCTGGAGAAACTGGTGGATTAGGACTTTTGTTAGGCTTTTGAGTTATTTCCTTTTGAACCAAACTATATGCTTTCTTCTTGGTAACCTCTTATTTACGTTGGCATGCTAGTAGATATTTGCTTGCTGGAACAGGTCCACTGTGTAAGATAAACAGGCCTTATACCTGTTAGGATGAGCACCATCTTGCATCCCTTCATTAAAAACATGAAGGTCTTTTTTGCTTTGTCAGTGTGCGCCATACTGAATGGTAAGAGAAGTTGGGGCAGCATACGTGTCGTATTAATGAGAATCTCTAAGTAAACACAATGTGGTCCAGACTTCAGATTGTTGAAGGAAGCCGACAACAATGTTTGTAATGCAAATAAGGCTCCAAACCACATTATTAGCATTTTAATGGAAGACATGTTATAGGGGATAGGTATAATTTTAACTTTTTGTGTCCGTGGCAGCTCTGCTTAGAATGGAAATATGGGTTCGGTTTGGCATGTTTATTAGGATACATTATCTCTCTGACAATGACTGGAGAGAGGAGTAATTGTTTAAACATTACCTTCTTCAGTTTATCGACGAAGTGACATTTTGTAGCGCCAAAGAGACACAGAAGATAATGGGGGATTTGTGACTTAGACAGCTGAAGTAACATTTCGAAAAAGATTCACTCTTTTGTGTTATTAAAGATGCCATGATGCTAGAGGCCATGCTCTGCAGTCTCGGGTCCTGGCCTGTGTTTTTTTTTTTTATTTGTCCCTATTTCTTTATAGTTGATTCGTATTCTCAACTCTTGTCAGCTTTTTTATTTGTTCAGTTTTTCCTGTGTTGCAAGCTTGGGGCACATTCAAAATATATTTTAAAAACTGTCACTGTTGTATATTCTTAGCTTTCTAGTACATAATTGGATGGTTATCTGAACTACTTAATTTTATCAAGCAGAACATGGCCCAATGTTCTCATCTCATACAATATTGTGCCTTTTTGTAAAATGAAAAAGAAAAACGGTCAGTAAATCCTTTGGCTGTTCTGGTTAGGGGTTGCCATCCACATTATTTATATGTATAGATTTTACACTGGATTTATTTCATGAAGCAACCCTCTCTATTTATCTGGTCTATGGACCGACACTACAATGCCAACACAACTACCCAACCAATATGCAATGCTGTGATTCGAATAAATAATTAGCCAAATACAAAGTATAGAAATAAATATATGACTTAATTAATTATAATAATCTAAATAATTGAACAAAAAAATTATTTTCATGGTCAAGTTTTCTAAAGAAAACACGCCTGAAGTGCAGACAGGCCATCCGTTATTATACACATAGCTATCATGTGCAAACATGTGATTTAGCAAAAATTATTTAAGTGCTAATTATTTCCTATAACAGATTTGCCAGCTTCTCAGTTGGGAAAGCTTTTCTTTTAAAGTGATATATAGTCTGGTTTTATGCTTACACCTGCAATCATGGGATGAGGTGGGTATGTTTCCTGGCTTGTTCTTACTTTTTCTCTGTTTTTTAAAAAAAGCTGTCATAAGCTTTGATTGTCTCTATCTCTTCTATTTATTTAGTTTTACTATTTACTTTCTGTTGTATTTAGAGAATGACACACTTACTTTCTTTCAGATGTTTTGGCCTTTGACACACAATTGTTTAACCGTGGTTAAGCACCTTGCAAAATAGGTTACATTTTAATTATTGCAGGTGCTGAGTTATACCTGGTGCCTCTGTGGCGGGGTTTGACCCGTCTCGTCTTGTTTGACCCAGGCTGCTTGTTTTGTAACACAATTTCACATTGTGTCTATGAACAAGAAAATATATACAATATATGTAGATGAGTCATTATTTATGTCTTTAAATTCAAGGCCGTCTGGTGAGGAACTGATCTCTGTTTGCAGAGACAATATATGTGCATAATGAGATTTAGTTAACCTCTAAAAACCCCACAGGCCACGTGAAAATACACTGTATTCAAGTGAAAAAAATGATTTTTAGAAAAAATGTGGGCAGATATTTAATGTGTTTCCTGGTTCTGGAATAGTTTACACAAAGCTAGCTTTATAAAACAAACATTGTTTAATTGGGGATGGAAATCTAGTGGCATGCCAAAAGTTCTTAGCTTCATTCTTGGGTAAAATTGGTAAGTTGGTACTTAACTAGTTTTCTTGAGTATACATTGGGTGTTCTGTTAAAAATGCCTTTTTTGCTTTTAAAGGTAAGGAGCATTCTGCCAATAAGGGGTGGAGTCCAAATCAATGGCCAACAACTGCCCAAGTTATCATTTTAAATAAATGTGTAGCACAATGCATTCAAAAACTTTAGCTTTCTAGCTTTGTTTTTCCAGTAGTGGAAAGAATATTGATCCGAATTATGCTAGTGTCGATACCAAGATTTGTATTGATATTGATTGATTGATCAGTGTAATAACTGTAGTAATACTTTAGTTTTAATTAAGCTACTGCATTGCAGGGGTTTTATTAACAAAGCAAACAGGTTTGATACCAAATTTTCCAGACTTATTTACAGGCTTATTTTTACATTGAAGATGTTAAATTCCTTATTATTTATTACATTTTCTTTCCTAGGTAATAAAATTGAGTTTCTTGGAAGTTCATGTTTTTATATTGTAGATTGTAGAGTCTCGCACTATGAGTATGCTTAACAGCATTTAATCAAGTTCCCTTTCTGTTCTTTGCTAAAATAAGCTCATCCAAAATTACAAGTAGTACTTTTTTGCCAAGAGTACATGTTCAAACTTAAATCCTGTCAAAGTCTCCTTTATTATGCAGGGCCCCCCCCTTTCCTAAAAAACGTTTTGAGACTTGTAAACACTTTTGGCTAGAAGTCTGCTGGCAATGTAAATCATGCATTCGAATTGATAGGAAAAAAGTGTCTCTTTTCTCTTCTGTTTCCTATTTTTTCACAAAGTGTTTTGCATAGTTGATGTAGGGGCAAGGTGATGCTAATTATTCATGGCAGTTCAATTACATTCCTTCAGCTTTTCCCTCCTTCACTGTTCCTTCCAGTTCAGCCTTTTAAATCTACGTCGGGAGAGGATTTGTGATGGTGCAGTTGCCAGCGTTTGAGTGAGCTTTTACCTAGCTTTCCCTTTGAGAGTGCCTCCATTTGCTTCCTTTCTTCACTTTGCTGGTGTCTGTGTGTGTGTGTGTGTGTGTGGTTGGGGATATGTTTATGGTAGACTAATGGTAAAAATTAAGCTCCCTCTGAATGGATAGCAGCACCTACCAGACTGTGGCAGCTAAGTGGTCAAGTTGCCACCTATGGCCCTTCAAAGCAACAACCTTTGCTTATGGTATTTTGTTGTAGTTATAAGTCCTTTTAGACAAAAGTATCTTCTTAATGCTGTAAATGCATGATTGCATGGTGTTCTAGTTGCAAAGCTACACTTCTAAGTGTTTGTATTTACAGTGATGGTGGATGGGGGGTTGTTTTGGGTAGGGGAGCAATTTCATATTTAATTGAGATGTCCAGCTCATAGTCTGGTGTTCACATACTTCATTTTGAACCAAACATACACGTTCAACTACATTGGCCAAAAAAATAGACAGTATAAACAAGGTTTGCAGGGTGAACAAGGTTTTTGGTGAATATCTGTGCTTGTCTGATTATGCTTGTGTTCATCTTATTCTGCCAAATAAAGAGTGGCAGATTAATTGAGCTGTCAATCAGGACTGACACCTGGCCCTTTGTCTCTGAGAGGAGCTTGAATGAAAATGGTATCCAAAACA
The DNA here is from genome assembly GCA_028565875.1 of Hoplisoma paleatum. NCBI lineage: Eukaryota > Metazoa > Chordata > Actinopteri > Siluriformes > Callichthyidae > Hoplisoma > Hoplisoma paleatum. Next base: position 11,240 of record JAOTRQ010063457.1, read on the forward strand.
ATCCAGTGATGCCTTTGGGACCCAAAGGTGACATTGTTCATCATGGCTTGATGAGTCCATGGTAATCATTCGGCAGCAGGTGTCAGCTTTGGGGTTTATTAATATTGTTTATTAAGGTCAAAGCAGAACACAGTTTGAGATTTAGAATGCTGAAAGTAGACTGAAGGGTCAGTACTGTGGATTGATGATGAGGTTGTTTGAAGGAAGGCACAGTCACATGTTTTTTGCCTGCACCTGACAATTTTTAATTAAAGTTGCAATTTTACTTTACTTATGTTTTTGGGGCTCTGTTTCAATTTTTTATTCAATTATTTATGCGGGTAATAACTAGGTGGGTTAACAAAACAGTCCTAGATTTGATTCCTTGATGGAATGACCCAGGCCTTTCTGTGTACAGTTTGCATGTTTTTTCCATGTTGTTAGCGGTTTATTCTGGGGATTGGAATGTATTCCATTGCCCAAAAGTAAAATGTTAAATGAATATACAAAAATTTTTAGTTCAAAAATAAAAAGTCATTGCACAGCACCTGAAGCTGGCTTTTAATCAACAATCTTCAATATGAAATCCTAAAACTCTGCACACTGGGTTACATTAGGACTAAACTGCATACAAAATGAATGGAAATATTGCTGTTTTTAAAACAAGTCATCCCAGTAAACTGAATTATTGAAAAAAAGGCTGACCTGCCAGCAGAAGTCATAATAGAAGTAGTGTTCAGGAATATTTTTGGTCCTTCCCACCCTTGCATGATCAGTGAAGTTTAAGATTCAAACAGAAGAGCACCGAACATTCAATTATGAACCTTGAAGTGTTGACTTAGGAGGAGATTAACCCGTTAACTGCTATAATCTCCCTTTGGGGCCTAGATAGAAATAACTAGATAGAAAAAAATGAACCAAATTTGGCAGTTGATGGGTTAAAGTGTTCCAGTTTTGGAATGGCCAATGGGTGAGATTGAGATTTATTTTAAATTGTAAAATCCCATTGTAATTTCTGAGACAATCTCCAGATGTAAAGATTATCAAAAGAATGTAAACAAAATTATTTTGCAATACTACATAAAAATGTAACATCATGGGTCTGGTGTTTTGTTGAGCTCTCAGACACTTCCATGGTCGCTTTTGCTTTCATTATGAATCAGTAGCAGGTTAAAAAAAACATGCTAATGTAGCTTAAAAGATTTAAATATGAACCATGAGGATTTAATGAGCATTGCAAATTTACGTAAGCCAATTACTTGCATTATGTATGCACACACATACATTTATGGTTATGGATTTTTGGATATGTGAAAATGTCCAAATCCTTTTTAATCATCCTTCTGCATGATTTAAGCTCAGAATCATCCCTGGCTATGGTGTAATCAATGTGAAGGCATCGTTCAACAGATCAATGCCAAGAGATGCTCATCGATCCAATTTTCTCACTATGCCTGGAGAAATGTTAGCTTCTTTTAATAGATGATGTTAGCAGTTGGTAGATATTTAGCTCATTAAGGCAGTTTTGCTGATCAGCTTGGGGTAATATTTCAACACACAGATTTTTTGGTCACAAATATTGTATGTGAATAACCTTTATGAGTGTTAAGTTAAGATATTTTGGCCATCCCTATTAAATTTTCAACATTTAGCTATTTACAATAGTCAGGTATAAAATTTTGACCACCATGCTAATATTGTGTCAGCCATCTTTTAGAAAGTATCTCCCTGTTACAGATTAATAGGGTATTTAGGTGATGCAGTGTTACTTAACTCTTGCTACCAGTTGGTTGGGTGCCATCTAGCATACTTAAAAGGCAGTTACTGCACTAGATATGCTTCCATTAGTGAGAAACAACTACACTATGTAGGAGATTTAGCCCCTATTTAAGGACCCTGATTGGCAGAAAGACAGGTGTGTTCAGATTGCATGGGTGAAAAATAAGAGCAGCACACAGGTCAGAGAGGGTTTGAACCGCAATATAACCCTCTTAACTGCAATCAAGCAGTGTAAGACAAATTGATTATGCATGTGACTTATATTAACGCATCTCATATATACATTTTGTTTCAAAATACATTGATGTCAGCAGTTTAATGCACTTTCACAAGATGTTTTCAGATTCTCATAAATGACATAAGCTGCTCTGCAGTTTGGAAATAAGAATGTACTTTTTTGTAGATTTTTAATTGAATTTGCAGAAACGATACTACAATTTATTGGACATGCCTTTCATGGTTTTTTCCCGCATTGAATACTAGTATAGGGTTAAAAGCAGCAGGAAGTGTATTGAGCATGTTGGTAATAATGCTGCAATGGCGCTGTATTAAAAATGGCCATGTCGATGTTAATGATCTTCCTCCATCTCATCCTTAATGTCTTCTTCAAAGCTCTGATATCAACAATGTTGAATCCAATCGATTGCTATTTCCTTTCTTTACTGCTTGTCTAAAATATTTTGGACGACCATTTAAAAATAACAATGGGAAAAATCACAAATCTTTTTGCCTAGTTATTTTATTATTGTTGTTATTATTAGACTTATGTCATGAGGATGGAGGATCATCGTAAGTCTTACTGGGACACAATAACTACAAAAAGGCAATGAGGCATTGGACTCATTTTTAAGCACTACTGTCAGTAATGTTAGTTGGTGGATATTCCAAGAAAACACAATATCTGGATATATGTGCATGTGGATGTGCTATCTAAAATTCCACTTTAAATGTAGAATTGAATTGCTTCATAAAACATTTTATAGAATATATTTGTAAAGGCAATCAGATGTGACACTTGATGGTCAAGGAAATTATGAACGACCAATCAGAGTTATTATAGTCAATACTGCTGAAACATTGAATTAGAAACTTTTTATTGCATTTTTAACACAATTCAGGCCTTGAATTAACTTTCTAGAGATCCCAACATCTTACTTACAGTCTCTGAAGCAGCAGTAAGAAGTAAATCTTCTACACTTTGTTGGGTGCTTAATCAAGTTTGTAGCCCTGCTGAGACTTAAATTTGTGCCCTCAACTACATGGTGGTGGAAAAGTGCATTAAACTGTTTCTATACTGTTTCACTGCATTATTGTATTAATGTGTCATTAGTCATTACTCACAAATGTGAAGCCTTAACACATAATTAATTCATAATTATCACTGAGTTTTATCATTGTGTTATCCTACTCAGTCATTGGGTATTATTCACTGGACACTAAAGTGGGGAAGAATGCATGGACACATTCATAGACAATTTTTGTATCCCAAATAAAGATGATTGCATGTTATCGAACCATGGATTGAGCCTCTTGAGAAAATCCATCAAGACACATTTGGACAAATCATCCTCCTTGCTGTGAGGTGACCCACCATGTCACCTTCAAACTCAGTTTTAAATATCTTATCATTAATAAATGCTTCTATCTTTGTTCAGAAATATTGGTTCTTCTCTTAATGATGTAATCAGTGTAGATAAACTGAGAGCTGTTACTGATAAACTGAGAATTGTTAGAATGATGACTGTTAAGCTCCGGCTCTGTTGTTTGTCTGTCGCCACATTGTTTTGCACAGCAATAAGCTATTCGATTGAATTATGTGATGCTGGCGTGAAGCAGACTGCTGTGGGAATGGCCCATTCGTTCTGATAAGAGGACGAGATTGCGGATGAGTTGATGATTGCGAGCTGTAGTAGATGAGAAACAGACACAGGAAGGGCTGCTGAGGAATGAGCCTGCAGTCTCATTTTTTATCATTATGTAGTTGCCATACATACTCACTGATACGGTCATTCTGAAGAAAGGGAGTGCCATTCCATTTTATTCTTCATCCATCAACAGGGGTGGTGACTTGAATCCTAAAAACGAATGTAAACTGGCTTTCTTTTGCTTGTCATACCTTCATGCTGAACGGATTGCATTTATTTAAACAGCTTCCTTCACACAATGTTCAAAATCATGCATGAAGACTCAACAATGTGCTGTCTCATCTGACCAGCACAGGTCCTGCTCCATAGAGGATTTGAAAGCATTTTCAAGACAACAATTAAGCATCTTTAAATGGAACAATAAGTTGTAATGTCCACATATTTGTGTGGTGAATGTCTGCTTTTTGATAGCAAGTGTAGTGTGTTAAGATGCTTTTTTATTCTGAACACATTGCATACAATGAAGAAAAAAAGAGCCACTGTGCTTTTTATGAGGGAAGACAGAGGATTAGCTTGATAATGTTCTTAATTAAAAAAAAGTTGTGCATAAAAGCAGATGTTCAATATGCAGTACTATGCATCTTCCTCTTTCTCTTTTTACCCACCTTCATATTCCTTTTGCTACCACCTTCCTCATAGTGTAGTGATTAATGGCTTCTCATACGGCAGCACGCCTGGTTTTCCTGGCTTGTCCTGACTCTGGTTTGCCTCATTTGTGCTCCTAGTGCCTGCAGCCCATACGGGATCTCAGAATTTACAACTACAAGGACTTGGCCGAGTGGCACTGGGACCTGTTTATGGTCGTTCTGGGCACAGTTATGGCACCTCTGGTGCTTTTGGACCTATGTTGGAACTGTCTGTGATATTGCAGGCAGGCCGCTCGGTGCCCATAGGGGGTGCTAAAACTGATTATGCCATTCTTCTTCTCTTGACACTGTGTGCCTTGTGCTACTGGTACATGAGCTTCTATCTTGCAGCACTCAATTAAGGTCTCGTGCTGTTTCGTCACCATTCTGGGAGTTCTGGGTGATGGTTTTAGGACAGGAAACTGGAATAAAAACCGTAAAGGACAACTTTTGACATGCACGTCTGCAGTCAAAAGTTTACATACTTTTAGGATTTATATGATTTCTAGAACTATTTTTTCATGATAGGAATGCATCCAGTGTGCCTAAAACAAGAGGATGTAATGATATGAACCAACTGAGATGAAAAGAAAGCTATGCTTGGAATTGGAAAAGGATTGCCAGCAACAAGATGAATGGATTCAATTAGATGAACACACTGTGTGTTTCTGTTGTTGCTATTTTCTCTGACTAACTTTTGCCATTTTATTTAAATTCTTGGTAAAAAAGAGAGAACTAACACATACATCACAAATATGTAATATTGTCAATGTTACCAAACAGTCCAAAGACATTTACTTGTGATTTGCTTTAAAAGGGTCCAAGGTGCAAAAAGGCTAATTATATATTGAAAATCTTTTTAAAAAAAAATGTTAGTGATTCTTGCTGCAACAGGTACAATGTCACGAGCCCTTGAACATTCATCATTAGTTAGTTGTTCGGTCGTTTGTTGGCAAGTGGAGTCAGAAATCTTAAATATTTAAATATGACATATCAAAAGAAGAAATTGTGATAGAACAGTACTATTTGGCATTTGTTTTAGTTTTGATGGTAGGAACTTATTTACCCCAAAATATCAATTTTTGAGATGGTTCAGCATGAACCATCTGTTAAATTGACGTAGACCCTTGCTTAGTTTTTATATTGACACACCATTTTCTGTAACTGAAGATGGAATACATATGTTGTAAGGCAAACAAAAAGTTTTGTGTTTTATGCTGTTAAATTATGTGGTATGTTTTGAAGGCAGCAAAAAAACAAAACAGATTTCGTCAGATGGCCATTCACCTCCAGTTCCCATAACTGTACATATTAACATATTTTAATATTTTCTTACTTGAAACTTGTAGCTTGTAACTTGAATACAGGACAATTAATTTATAATTTAAATAAAATGTGATCTTTGGTGCCACAGTGTTGACCAATTCAATTAAATTCCATTCTGACCTTTCAATTAAACTTTTCATTTTAAATTCCAGCTTTTTTACCTTTAAGCTGGGTGTCCACATAAACAATAAATTTGTTGTTTAAGGGAGGGTGATGATGGGGATTATAACCTCTTCTGTACTTCTGGTTAATTCATGCTTGTGCAAAGTCAATGGTTAATATGATATGAACCGTATGTTTGCGTCTCTATACTCAACGTTGATCCTCATATGAACTCGTCTTATGCAATTGAATAGTTGAAGTGCAAAATACGAAGGTAAGATCTAGTAGTCATGGCCTTTTTTCCTCTAAACTGGAGGTGAGCATCTGCATGAATTGTAATGTAATTGGGTAATTGAATAGCAATAGATAGAAAGAACAATTTTCTGGGATTGAGCTGAAAGCACTAAGGCAGTAAAAAGTCATAGTTGTCAGGCTGGAATTGTGAAAGGCATTTAATTTACCAATCTAGAAGCATTTACCTATTTTATAGACCTGTAAACAGTAGTTTAAACGACCTATAAACTACTATAAATGACCTGTTCGAAGACTTCAAAATTAAGACTTATTTCTAGATATTATGCATTTAAGTGCAACTAGGTGGCCAGAAGTTTAAAATAGGACAGATTTTTTTTCATCTATTTCTATAGATCTTTGTACTTTCCAGACTCTCTTCACAACCACTTAAGTATGACGTTTCAAAGCAAACAGTGAAATACTTTTGCTGTGAACTAAAGTGAAAAGAAGACTCTCTTGGTTTCTTGCATTCTGTCAACTCCGCTCACTTCCCCAGGTCGAGAGCTCGCAGCCGTAAGCATGCCATGCATTATTTAGTCTGACGATGAAATCCCACCGTGTTTAGTTCTGCCAAGCTCCAACAATCTAAAAATATAGGGACAAATAATGAAACCTCCAGGTATGGCGATGAATCTCCGATGAGGCCAACCTCCCGCTGAATAGGTGGCCCAGATACACTGTGACTGCACTCACACCCTCATTCATGCAAGACACTGAACACCAAGATTAGTGTTGACTGCAGGGTCTAAGCAGAGATATAGAGATATATAAGGGACAAATGTTCCACCCTACATTCTCTAATGCATGTGTACTGTTTTCTGTAGAACAATGTCTATGAAATATTGGTGCTTTGTGTGTTTGCTTGGTGAAATGTTGATGTGACAGATTGTTAGCAATGGATAGAGATGCTTTTAAAAGAAAAGAAAAAAAAACTGCAGCAAGGACTAATTTTAGATAAACTCTCCAGTGTGTTTTCTGTAAACTCTTAGCCATTTTCAGAATTCTGAATGCTGCTTAAAGCTTGTACAACATTTCAGTTTTTCTCTACTGCGAACATTTATTTCTGAGTTTGAAATGCAGATTGAAACTTTGAAACTATTCAAAGAATAATTGGTAAAATGGGGGTCAAACATTTAGTGGCTTAGTCACAGAACCTGACCACGAGCTCATTATATAGGCACAATTCAATATTTTCAAATTCAATTCTTGAGCCCACCATGCTGGCAATTTTTTTTAAATCTTTTTTACGATCTCCAATTTCCTGGTAAAATAAATGTATCTGTGACGCCTTTGACATGGGTTATGGTGCTATTCTTATTTTTTCAGTAAAAATGATGAAATATATTGTAATGTAATGAATCATTGATAAATGTATTGTGTCAACCAGCCAGTTTACCATTATTGGGAAGGACATAGTGTGCTCTCATGCATGTTTAATTGGACATGGAAGCACATTGTTTTGGGGGCTAGTAAAGCCAGTTTTGATGTTAAAAATGACATTTACTTTGATGTACACAGTACAATTTTGTGTTCGTGATGATTATAAGTTACGGTTTCCATTAAGTCTGATTTTTGATAGTGTGTTTTTGCTTGATGTTTTGCGTTTACTTTCGCAAGATATCACAATCACCGCCTGTTGACCTTTTGTGTTGTCCATACTTCATGACTCAATGTAGGTTATCGGTAGTTAAATAATCAATACTTGTTGATTTACCTTTCAATTATTTTTATCATCTTAATTAAATCAACAAGACCCTAGACTCTGAGAGGTCCCTTACAGGTTATCAATCCCCTGGTTGAGAACCTCTGATATTTGGATGGACATCCACTGTGCCACCACTCTTCACCAGATTTTGTCTGTTTAGGTTTTTGTTCATTCAGTTTTTTGATCTGCTTTCCAGGCAAGTTATTATAAGAGCCGTCTATTGGTTATTTACATAGCAGTAGTTTGCGATCAGTTCCTTTTTATTCATTTATTTTTAAAGTCAGTCTTTACCTTTAGAAATTTAGAATATTTTTTTCACCACTGTGCTTTTATACACCTATTATTATTATCTGTTCCACATTTAATCCAGTTGTGCAGTGAAACACACATTTACACACACTTGTGAACACCTCCGATTCCCGTGGAGCAGTTAGGGGTTAGAAGTGCCTTGCTCAAGTGCACTTCAGTCATGGTCTGTTGACTCAAACCTGCAACCTTCTAATCACAAGCCCAGTACTCTAAACACGGCTACCCTAATTCCTAGCACAAACCTTGTCTAACACAGGAACTTCTTGATTTGAGGCTGCAGTGTTATCCACTAAGGGAACCATGTCACCCTCCAGCTTTAGTTGATATATCAGATATTTTCTGATATTTTTAGTTTATTGTGAGATCTGCTGGGTTCAAATCTAAATTAAACAAGACAACAAGCTAGGCTATATCGATTAAATGACAGTATTGCAAAGTTAAGTGTTTGCCATTAAATTACTTGATGATGAAATTATTAGAAGTTTAGTTAGAAACAGATGAAGCTAGAACTATACAGTGTGTAGTGGTCAACTAAGCTTAACATGTCAGAATGACCACATTCTTGATTGGTCAAAACTAGTGCTATATTGATTGTTGAGTAGAGAGTACAGTAGTGCTGAACCCTCCATGTTTGTTTTGTTTCTTTTATTGTAATTATATTACCAGCCGTGGAAAATTATTACATTGCTTGATTTTTGACCTGAAATGTAGTTTCAAATGAATAGTCTGTTGCTCGATTGTTTATCCATGCAGAAATAAACATAGCATGTTTATGCAAACACTTGTGCTATAATTGAGGTCTAGAGTGTCTACCGACATATTGAGTCCACTATGTTACAGCAAGCAAAATGTAATTTTGCCGTGTCACATTTAGTTGCTAATGAAAAACAAGCATGGGAAATTGCATCTTGTTAATTCTGGCACTTCTGATCTTCCCCTTCTTTTGACTCTCTTTCTCTCTCGCTTTGTCAAGAGTTGATCTCTGAAATTAATGCACTGGTTAGATGTAGATGGTTAGTGCACCTAGCTTGACCACTAGCTTACATTCAGATTAACTTCTGTAAGGAGCATAACCAGCAGTGAGGTTGGTTGGGTGGGACTCAATAAGAAAAAATAAATTTTGAGTGCCATGCTGACTGCGGTACATTCTACAGGTGATGGAGATTGTGTAGAGGATGATCCATTAAACAAACAAATGTTATACTGATACTCTGTTGAGTATTTAGTTGATCAGATAAGCACTTGGAATTATGGTCATTCTCCTCCAAACAATGTTAAACATTTTTAGCTGTGTGACCTGTGACAGCTTGCTTCAGGGAAGATATTCAGTGTTTCTGGATGTACCGGATTTGTAAGGATGTATTTATATACAAATCAGTTGAAAGTCCCAAAACAAGACATAACTTCTTTATAAGTTACATAAGTTAATAATGTTACTTGACGGTGGATATTTGGTTTGAAATTGCTCCAGAAATGAACATAGAAATGGAAAACTGCTTTAAAAAAAAAATATTTTAAATAAAAGTAATCACATGCAGATATTGTACAATTTCTTTTAATCATTCTCTTATATTCTATAATCAACTTCATGATTTTATGAGCTGTGTCTTAGAAATGTATTCATCATTGGTAGATGAGGACTGGTTCTCTATCGGCATTTTCGGTACACTGTGAGACTAACATCACAGATTTCTGCTGGCATGTATGTAAATTGTCTATACTGCTATGACATTTGCAAGGAGTCAGTAAAATCGTGGCAGTCAAAGGTCAGCATAGGCTCAGAAATAGACACAAAAGAGTTGATGAATACCAATATCATCTATATTTTTAAGACAATATAACATAGGTTGGACAAGGGCCCTCAATTGTATGTAGCAGTTGTACTGTTGAGAATTAGGCTTGTCTATGGCATCTCATGTTTAGAGGCCCAGCATGCACTTGCAGACTCTGCCATAGTCAAAGCAAGTAGGATTTACATTTCCACTGCTTTGGTGGACAACCACATCTCAGCTTTTTAATTAACATCATCATTTGTGTCACTTCCCGATTTCCTGTGCACCCCAATGGCTGTGCCTCCACTAGCAAACAGATGGCCAGTTATTAGTGCTAATTAACATTCCATCATTGATCATAGTTTGCGGTCAATTTAATTAGTGTCTTATCAATAATTAACTCAAAGGGAGATGCATAAGTCATTTAATGTGCAAGGAGGTATACTCTTGGATTGACTGCACCATGTTTTACCATTTGACCCTCTGTCCTGATGAATCACATATCAAATAGTCGGTGATTAGAATTTATTAGTGTGATTTATTTTGCATTGCAGACTATGATCTGTGAGTGTCCCTTCATGCTTTAATATTTTTTTCCTTCCCAGTAGTAATTCCAGTCAGCTGTATTTGAATAAAAAACGCAAGCAATTTCAAATTGATATGGAGCCGGAGTTCGAAGACTTTGCCATTTCTCAAACTGTAATGAAGACAGAACGAGGGCCCTTTTGCTCTGCTTAGCTCAGAGCTCCTGGGGAAGCGAAATGGGTCAGAACAAGGACTCGTGCGGCAGATCCTAGCTGGCACGTTTTCTCCTGATTTTAAAGCACAAGAAAAATAGCTAAGGGCTGTATGTTTGATCCGGTGAGACGCTGCCATTGATTATTTGTGGTGGGGAAAAAGAGGATGATGTTGAAACGTTCTGGAAGATAAGTAAGCCATTAGCAGGACAAAAGCTTTTGATACTATGTTTTATGTTCTGTATAGTAGCACCATTACTATTTTTTCTTGTGTTGAGTCTTTTATATGCTGTGTGTTGCAAATATCGTGAACTAACAAGCATTTTGTGTACTTCAAATAACATGTTTTTATATAATGATTCCAAATAGTAAGGTAAAAAAAATTAAAGAGGTAAAGTTTATAGACTAATGCTTGAGAAATAATAAAGTCATTCTGCCATCTTTTGTCTGTCATGTCAGTCATGTCTGTGTGGTTACTTGACTTTGGCCACCCAGCTGTAATATGTTGTGTTTGTGTAATAGACAGATGTGCTACCAGAGCAAAAATAAAAAGTATCCAAAACAAAATGTGGAAATAATTACAGATGCAATATATGATATGTGGTATACAGTTCTGTTTTTATTAAAATTTCATATAAGAACTGTCAAATGATTGTAAATGTGACCATGATTTATGTCATCTTTTTTGTTTGTAGGAAATGAGTTTTGCCGTTATCAGTTTTATGACATTTCATTTCTTGTTTTCATTCTTAGCTATTTGTTTGTTTTAAAATATGTTAATTACCATCTATATCCCATAGATTAAATGAACCTGTTAGTATTCAAATTCTTATAGTAAATAAAACATCACATTATAAGTTATGACAGGAATTCAAATAATAATTAGCTCTAAAAAGCTTCCAGTCAGTTGTTTTATTTATCAGTCGAAGCAAATGATCAATCATGTTGAGTATGTTTGAGCTTATATGTACACTAATTATTCGTGTCTTTTTTATGTGTTCGCCATTATAAACCTGCAGCTTTTTCAACATTAAGACAGGAAACATTTAGACTGGAAATTTTACATCACTGTCAGACTTGCAACATTCAAATCCTAATTATTTTATTATGCAATGTCAGCAGTAGACAAAACTTAGTCTGCTTGGGTTACTTAACAATTATAAAGTAATGCATCTTAATTGTTTATTAATTTAGTAATAAATACTTTCATTTGTTTATTACAATCAGGTAGCACAATAGTCATTTCATGTATAAGCAGTTATAAGCAACTTATAACTTATAAGCAGTTGTTTAATGTGTAAGATTATATTTATAAAAAGTGATTATAATATATTTTATTACAAACAAAATATTTAACTCTAATATACAGTGACTGTAAAGGTAAAAGCTTTTGATTGCTGTTTTAAGGCAATTAAATTTATTCTTGCTTCTACTTTAACACATTTCCGGTTGTTGACTGGCTGGAGTGAATAGAAGTAAGCACAAGTCTCTGTTGAATGGAGCGAAAGCTTAGTGACTATGAGAGTTTACACTGACACCGCCAGTGATATATAGAGCGAGAGAGACTGACAAGACCAGTTAATGATCGGAGATCCTTACCAACTGAACTGCCACTCATGCATTGATTTGATGCCATGGGTATTGAGGAAAAAGAGAGGTGGAGGAGAGCGGGGGGATCTTCTTGGCCGCATTGTCAAAATGACAGTCAATTAAAAACAAAGCTGTGAGATGAAGTCCTTTGAGTAGGACAAACCAGCTAAAGCACTGTCAACAGACATGAGAGAGAGAGAGAGAGAGAGAGAGAGAGAGAGAGAGAGAGAGAGAGAGAGAGAGAGAGAGAGAGAGAGAGGGGGGG
>JAOTRQ010063458.1:0-13263 GCA_028565875.1 Hoplisoma paleatum
AAACTTCTGAACAGAAACTGAACTGATCATGTGACGATTATTGACCCCAAATTATCCGACTGAATATCCAACACGGAGGCTTGATTTCCGACCGGAATCGGATTGGATAGCTTAAAATTGGTCGGATATTCGGAAATCGGAACCGGATTCGGATATCCGGCGCAACCCTAGAGGTAACCCACACAAAGAAGAACATGCGAACTCCACACAGAGAGTTCCGGATAGCTTTATCTGGAAATCAAAACCAGCAATTAGCAAAGACAAATCATTCATTTAGCTAACAGGTTGTTAGGCAGTCAAGACACATAGTTGCCAGAAGACAACGAAGTCTATCTATCAGTGTAACATAAAAGTGTAACATCAACAAAACACCAATCCTTAGTTATAGAACTGCATAGCCACAAATCAGTTAAAGACCCTAAAGGAACTCCTGTCAGCCATCAAATGTGTAAACATTAGAAAATGTAAGATTCAGAACTAGACAATAAAGCAAAAAAAGGTCCACATAGGAATCCTGTTTCCTAAAGCATTTGTTTACCAATAGAAAACATGTTGCCAATAGAAAACACACCATATTGCATTGTATAAAAATCCACCACAACACAAAAGTTGAAGGACCCTCTGGAAACAAGTGTTGATACTGGATACTACAGGACCTCTTCAGTGTTTATGTGGAGAGTATGTAGTGTGGTCAATTCAAGATGTTAAGCTTAAGTCATTATGTTTAGCGCTTTCTAAAACATTGGTGGGCTGCATAGTCGCTATTATTCAGTTGAATAAGCCCCAAATAATTTCCAACTGCAAGTAGGACCTCCTGCCTATATTGTTTTTCATGTTTTACACATAAATATTTTTTTTATATATTTAGAATACTCTTTCTAAAACATTTAGACACACCAGAGATAGACACACTAGGGGCAGCAGTGAGCACACATCACATAGGCAGTTTTCTATAAAGATCCGGATAAAAAAAAAAAAGAAAAAGATCCAAGATCCAAGGCAAAAAGAACAGTGGTTATCCAAATAGAAACAAACATGTTTCCCCTCTCCGTAAACGTTTATAACGATCAACACAAACCGATTTGTGCGACAAAAAGCTTCTGTGGTTTCAGTGATTCGCACAATGTGGGGGTTACCAATGGTGACGACCAATGGAATTTGGCCGACTAGTAATTTTTTCGGTCGACCAATGAATAATCGATTAATTGCGGTCAGCCCTATTGTTTACTTTGCTCTCATGTGGGAAAAATAATCAAAATTTTAAGGGTATGCTGCCTTACTCAAAAGCACACTCAGCATCGAACCGACAACCTTCCAATCACGAGCACAGTTCTCTAACCTGCAGGCCAGGTAGTAGTAAGTAAGACTCCGATACCCCTAACAGCATATGAAACGAGCAAAATACACTTGTTTTCATTTATTTATATGGCCCTACCTGGTAGATGAACTCATCGATTATGTCCCAGAGCCACTGGTTGGGAAGTTCCAATGGGGCTGGGCCATCTGCATCTAATAAAATAAAGCATGATATATTCAGATACAAATGACCAAAATAATAATCTGATGATTACATAGACAATAAAATATAAGACTGGGACTTACTAAGTATGTAGTTGAAAAGGTTGCAGTAGTTGTAGTAGGACTCAAATCTCTGATCAAGTGTTGGTCCACCCTACAAACCAAAAGGTGAAAGGAATCAGGACAGTTTAGATTGGAAAATTAATCGACGAATACTTAGACTTAAGGTGATTGATCAGTATAAATGCTAACACGAAGAACAGTGGTGAAGCAGTCGTTCAATGCTCCAGTCCACGAAAACACACACAAAACTGGCTTCTTGAAGGAATCAAAATGAGGTTTGCAAAGAACTTTTATGGACCTTAAACAAACCACATTTTAATTTACTTTACGTTGTACACAACGACCTTCCATGCCTTTTCTCAGACAGGCAGTGGGATGGTCCATTGTACCTGTGTAACATCCAATTGTCACCAAACATAACAGTAGTCCAACAGTAGCCCACTGGGAACACAATAATCACAGCTGCTGGAGTGCATGCAATTACAGGGTGGGGAAGACTGCACTCTCGACATAAATAGTATATGTAGTAAAAACATTACAGATAAATGGTGGAGTACTTACACTGACTTTAGCATAAATGTGCCGATAATACAGTTCTTTGTAAAGAATCAGGAAAACTGCATCTGGGTTCAAAAAGACCACAAAAACTGATCAAATAAACTGAAGTTTTATTATGTAAGTCACCTGCTTAAAGTCTAATACAAATATCACAACCCTTAACCTAAACATAAACTGACCAAACATTAAGATTATGTGATTAGTGTGATTAACACTACTGATCAGTGATTAACACTGATTATAATGGCACAAGTTAGTGTGTGTGATGTTTTATCCTTAATGTTGATAACAGAAAAAGGGGGAGTAAAGATTTGAGGATGGTTGGCCAAATTATAATACCAAAACTACAGTCAGTCTGCATTTGCCGGAATTAATTAAAAAAAAGAAACGATGAGTAAACGGAGAACAGTCATGGGCGATGATGTAAAAACTGAGGTCTGATACAACAGACAGGTTACCATAGATTAAATTGTTGAGAAAGGTAATGCTATTTTTAAAAAAAACAAAAAACAGGTGGCTTTATTCTATTTTCCTATTTTTAATTTTTAAGTAAAACAGAAGGTTAAACAAAGTTCCAAAATAATTTATCCTGGTCCCTTTTTACCAACATAAAAGCTGGCATTTCAAATTTATAACAGTAACCAAGCCCATCAACCACCACTCACCATTTCCAACCAAGGATGCAATTGCTTCTGCCTCAGGCCATGGAGAGGTTTTGAAAAATCGATCAGTCAACTTATTCCAGCTGTGAATGAAGCAAATTAACAGTATTTTAGCAAGTCTTTTAATATTATACACAACAACAGAAATTTTAAAAACAGCATTGATTTTTATCAATATATCCAGTGACATGTGGTCGTTTGTAGTAAACCAGCACAAATAAATAAACATGTACCTGTTCTCATAGACATCCTGAATCTCGTAGATCTTTTGTTCGATACTCTCACTGGAGACACGATTGGCCTGCAGCTCATATACCTTCTGGTCAATCAGGTCTGAGATGGTCTTGTGAAAATACTGAAGGAAGTTTTTGATCACCTCAGGGATGACATGATATGTCTGCTGGTGCTCGTATTGGCGCTCATAAGCCAAATCTGCTTTGGGATCA
Organism: Hoplisoma paleatum; assembly: GCA_028565875.1. Classification (NCBI taxonomy): domain Eukaryota; kingdom Metazoa; phylum Chordata; class Actinopteri; order Siluriformes; family Callichthyidae; genus Hoplisoma; species Hoplisoma paleatum. Next base: position 3,248 of record JAOTRQ010063458.1, read on the forward strand.
CCTGCAAACATGAAGGAATTCCAATTCCTAGTGTTTTAATTAATTAATAATTATATTATTATATATCATTGAAGTCAAACTGCCGGTGAAAAAAAGAGTTGTGATAAACTGCAACAGTGTAGCTTACCAGCATAGGTTGTCCACAAAACCAGTCTGTACTAGATAGTTTTTGTTGTACTAAGCCTACTGAAAGTTTTTCCCTTCATTTGACCACTGCTGTAAAGGGTCATTAAAGCAAATTGTGACCTGCAAAATTAAATCTGCATATGTTTTATGATGATGCTCTTCTTGACACCCGCAACTTTACTTTATCTGGTGTTTATTTTACCATTTGTCAAACGCAACAAATATGTAGTTTGCATGGAAACATTTGCTGTGCACCCAATGCGATTAATCAGAATTGCTGCATAATAATTATTATCAATTAGTTTTCTTTGTGTTTTCCAAACAAAAAATAACCTTAAAACGTATAATTAATTTTAGACTCACTTACCAGTATGAAGATCATAGTCACTGTAGCTGTAGGGCTCATACTAATAGAACAGAATACAATTATTAGTTCAAGTGTTTGTTTTTTTAATTCTCAATTGCACAGAAATGTGAAGGTTTGCTCAAATGATATAAAATTCTACTAGTCGTCTTTTCATTCAAAAACACACACGCTAGGAAAAGTAATAGTATACTATTAAATAGCATTAATTACTGCAACACGAATAGCGCTTTTATTTAGCAAAACATATCAGTATGCGCTTTATAACCAGTAGTCAGTCCATACTGTTGCAAAGATTGCTAATGTTTTATTCTACACCTGTATTCGCCAATTCCATTTTATTGTGATATGATTGGTAGTTCAAACTGTCACTTAAAAAGCAGTCAAGAGTGAACCAATGAGCGTGCAGAAAACGATATTATGAACCAATCGTAGCTAAATGGCGAAATATTCCATAAAGCGGGTATGAAAGGAAGCAAATAAGCTACAACCTATGTATGATCCCCAGCTACATGACAGTTTTTCACTCAGTAGTATTAACAAACGAAAAGAAGCAAGTGACTCACCTCCTCGTCGTCATTGTTGTTGTTGTTGTTGTTTGGGTAAGACATAGCGGAAAGCGGAATAGGCTTAGTAGTTTTAAAAGCTAATGCATAAATCCAACAGTCCGCGCGACCACGCTCAGTAACCGGCAGCGGAAGAGAAGGGCAGCAACGAGAACATCTTCCGCTGAAGGAGGGCGCGCACGAAAAGCATTATGGGTAATAGTGTAGTTTTATTCGATATCTTTTTACACTCTTTATTTATTCCACGACAGTAGCAGTAGTTACTCGTTACATAAGAATCATTTGTTTACAAAGTTACAGCGGATTACAGACGAATAAGTACATCGTCAGTTCATCTTTGGACTGTGGTGGGAAATTGGGTCACCTGAAGTAAATTTAAGCAGACAAGGGAAAACCTGCAAACGCCACTCAAACTTCAACCTGCGAGGAGACATGAGTACCAACTAGTATAAGGATTTCAAACTACGAGCTTAAAAACGTACTCTATACACTTTAGTTCCCCACCATGAAATGTCACCAGTCCCCCCAGAGAACGTTTGCATTGCCAACGCTCAGTAACATAAACATACAAATTGCAACAAAACAACGGATATAAAACTACAAAATATATTTGTAGTCTTTGTGGTCTGTGTCGTTTATTGACGGCGTCAATTAAAGTATTAATTCCAGTGTAAATGGTTGTAACTGTACCATGTTGTCATTTCAGTAAATTCCTGCAGAGGGCGGTATCTATCCAGAGCCCAGCTCAGAACACGCCAAAGGGAAGAACTACGACTTTGACCAATGATCACCACACGAGTTGTCATAACACGGATTGTCCAGCAGAGGGAATCATGTGCTCTCATTTGCTTATTCACCGTGCTCAATCGGTTACATCCGCAACACTCACAACTATATTAAGTACTGTTAGGATTATTTAAGTGTTTGTTAAGTGTAGTGATTGACTTATTATAGGTGTTTGGCAGTGTCACTTTTCTATTCAGTTGGACAAATTCGAACAAAAGAAGCAGAAAACCTTTCGAATCTTTATAAAGTAAAAAAAAAAATCAATGCACATTCACCAAAAATACACAAAATGCCTTGTATAACATTATGAACACCTTCCTATTAGTGATGTTTTCCTTGTAACTATTGAACTGTGTAGCTATTTATTTTTTTGTTCTGTTGTTAAAATTTTATCAGCATTATGCACTTCAACCGCCAGTTGTTATAATGCTATGCCTGGTTATAATGGTATGTTCTGCTAGAAATAAGTAAACACTTGGACCACTGTCTTTCAGTCCATCTGATATAACACTGACTTCATGAAATTAATGTATGGCTTTATCTTTGTTTTGTTTCCGTTCACATCTTTGCTCCGTGTTCATTGACCTGCATTACAGTAAGGAACAGTGGTTTTTGATGCTGTGGGCATCCAATTCAAATATGTATTATATATGTATAGAATTCATTTATTTGTAGTTGATACTAATAAAAATGTAAAATAAAAAAGTTATTCTTGTTTTTTTTTTGCATTAACAATAGTTTAGAAATGGATAATACCCATACTGCAGTTCCACCTAAATAATTTCTCGTGTGCAATACCTCAACCACTCAGCTATACACTTTTACTAATTACTAATTTTTGAAGAAACTCATAAAGGTTCCTCAAAAATGTACCTCAATGATCACAGTTGGGACTGGAAGATATTTTTGAATTCCTCAGTATAAAACCAGGTTCTTCAAGTATCCATAGAAACATTTTTCTAAGAACCTGAAGATTTCTCTGCGATGTCTGAGGTCAATTCAGAGTTAACTCCAACGTATTTATTCTTATTTCATCACATCTTATTCCATCAATTCTTTCTAATCTGCTGTTCCACCTACTCTTTACATTCCCTTGTTCTCTTCTCTCCACTTGTATTATGTATTCTTTCCTTCTTCATTCTTTTTTTCTTACTTCAGTCCCCCTAAAAAGAAAGAAAGAATAGAACTAAAGAGAACACAAAGACTTTAAAGATAATCAAGTGAATCAAACGAAGCGACCAAAGATAATGGAAAAGAAAATGGAAACAAAATACAAAGAACGCAGATTGGGATTTTGTGTTTACATTCAGCTACCAGCATCCACATGTCTTTCTAAACCCCCTCAAATAACCACACAATTGCATATACACACGTATGTGAGAGAGAAAGAGAGGTAGTGATTGGACGCAAAATCAGTGCTCTTCTCTCTCTCTCTCTCTCATTCTCCCCCCCCCCCCTCTCATTCTCTCTCTCTCCCCTCTCTCTCTCATTCTCTCTCCACTTCTTTTTTGGCCAATGTTTTGTGGAGTGCAACCCCAGAGCCCAGTTTCGAACCCAGGCTTCGTTACTCTATCACACTTACCCCCGACACCTGCTCATCCGCACTGAGAAGCGGATTAAGTATTGAAGAGTTTTAGTTCAGCGCTGAAGAGACTTAATTTAGCACTGAAAGGACCGACATTGTATGAACCTGTGAAGAATAAATCGGAGGTGCAGGATGCGCGACTCTGGGCTGCTGCTGCTGCTGCTGTTCGGGCTTCTCCTGGGGGCTCAAGCACAAAAACTCTCCGCGCTCACGGTGAGTCGGAGTTTAGACTTTAGTCCTCTTCTTAAGTCCTCTCATACTATAATACTGATGACGGACTGGTCAAAAACGCTTATCTAATGTTAGTGATTATAACGATTCAATAATTAGTACTGTTATTGATGTTGGCAATGATTGCAGTGTAAGCCGTATGGCAGGTACCTAAACAAATAATGTTCTAAGAACGTTCGTGTTTGGTTGTGGAAACGTTTTCAGAACGTTTTCCCCTTAAAATTCTAAAGCTGTTTAAAGAACACCTTAAATACATTAAATTAAAACATTTAAGAACTTTGTATTTGAATAGCATTACAATGTTAAAAATGTTAAATGTTGCTGTAGAAATGTTTTATTAGAATACAGAACGTTATTTCAATGTTATTCTGCCCTTTATTTTTTAAATTTACGTTACACTTAAATAAAAATTTCAGACTAACATTGTTACAATTTTATCAAGGTACCATCTACCAACGTTTGCTGTTAACATTAGGAGAACATTTACATAACCTTAGTCAAAGTTGTGGGAACGTTACCTGTTTGCTGGGTTGGGTTCACATAAATTATGGATGATAGAAATAATCACCATAAATTGTGATTGCTATATTTATATAATTAAACAAATAACGGTGTGAACATATTTGAAAATGTCTTTTCGACCCGGGTGTGTTGTGCAAAATCATATCACTGTCATAGTTATTACAGTTACAGTTTTTCATGAATTAATGATTTGGCCGTTTCATGCAACGTTGACAATAAAAAGGTTCTCGAGGAGCATTTGAAGGTTCCTCAGTCTGACACTGGTGGGACCTCTTAAGGTGTTTTGAGAAACCTTTGCTTTGAGAAAACCCTATTTCTAAAGATACTCGAAGGATACCTGATTTTATATGCCTACTGAGGTATCTCAAAAGTTTTTCCAGTCACCTCTTTGAGCAATGGGAAATATTTTAGTTTTTGGAGGAGCCCCTAGTTTCTTGGAGTAATCTGTGAGGTTCTTTAAGGAACAAAAAATTTTACAGTGTGGTTCTATGTGAAATTTTGTAATCTACTCTAGTTTTTGTAGGCAGTTCTAACATACACTTTCCTTTTCTAGCAAAGCCAACCATTATACATTTCTACTAACAAAATCCCAGTTATAATAACTAAAAACATTTTTTTAAATTAATTATTACTCTATGTATGATTATGATGATTGTGGTGGTTCCACTCTTAAGTTTGCAGGTTTGTAGAAAATTTTCTACATGATCTAATACATTGCCTTTATTTGTGTATTATACATCAGTACAGCTTGCAGTTGAACAACTGTACATCACAATGCAACTGCCATGCTCCACAAAAGGTCTGATGTTTTTTGTCAGATAGTTCTGTGACAGTTGCGTACAAATTGTTCTAATTTGCCAAAAGCTAATGCTCAGCTTTTGTCATTGAATATTCAGGCAATCTTTATTTTTTTGATACAACTATCTAAGAACTAGCATCGTCATTCGGTACTTGCATGTAGCTGGGTGCCTTCTTTAGGTTATGTAACTTCTGTTTTTTATTTTAGCAGAGCTAGAGGTAACTTTTCAACTGTTTTTCTGTAAAAATATCATAAAGCAAGAACTGCGTTTGACCATATAAGATCACAAGATCACATGCACTTTATACGGTATCATTTGCAGCAATTATACTTTAAAACTGCCCATAGATGCAGCTTTATGAAGAACTGTACATCAAATTCTTCCTCAGTTAAAACTCCAATACTGCATTACAGCAACTGCATACTAGCCTTGTACTAGAACGAGTATGAAACAGATCATAATCATATTCGAACTTTAAAACCATAAGTCAGTGTTCTGCCCAAATCTGGGCTTGACAAATGCCAACGATTGCTATCTAGATCAATACAATCAAGTACTAGTCTACTAAACTACTACTACTACTACTACTACTACTACTACTACTACTACTACTACTACTAAATGTGAGCTGGACCACTAGATCTTCATTCCAAAGCAAGTTCCATTAAGTGATGTTTGATTAAGATTAGTGGGACTAATCTAGGTACATTTCAATGTTTAACTGGAGGATGTCATATACTTATATCAGTTTTCAACCTGGAAATTGGTTTTGTGGCTGTATAGAAATAAATAATTTTTGCAGTTATGTGTGGAAGTCCTTTGTGTGTGTTTTGTGGGACTAGTAACACATATAAGATATGGGCTATGGTTATAGAATAAATTATTCAGAAAAGCTATTTGATCATCCAGTAGCCTGAATGCCAGTAGAACTTATATGAAAGAATGAATATGAAAAAAATGAAATAGATTTCTTCCTAAAAATTCCACGCATTAATTCTCCAAGTAAAACATCCATGTATACTGTCTAGCCTACTGTTTTGGTTTTGCTGCATCTACAACAATGTAAACACAAAAAGTTTCTATCAATCACTTTTATTTCAGCATTACATTTTCTGTCTCCTTGTATGCTTGAGAAATAAATGGACACAGTGCAATACTGGCCAAATTGTATACTTTGGTCAGCTTTTGTTATTGTGTGGACATTATTTTTAGGCCTCTGAATCTGGCACAGACTTTGCAAACTGCTTCACATGCCAAGTTTTTATTTAGGTGCTGAAAATCAAGTTCACTTGGAACGTGACTGGTTGGTGAGAAATGCAGACACATGAAAATCGGGCCCCTTAAATCTTGTTATTGGAGCTGAATTGAAATCTTTGTAAGGGGAGTAACCACGTAAAGTAAATAAGTCACACTCAATCACTTTTTCTGTCGCTGCTGATGTATAGTGAGATTTACAGGTGCACTGTGAATGCATATTCTTTCAAGGTCAGGACTTGGCTTGCCTTGCTGTACCTGTTCTGAGCCGGGAACAGTGTAAAATCAGTCAGTCGGAGTTTTGCCAACTATGTAAAAGCAACTGTGGCCAGCAGTGTATACACATACACCCAACCTGCGGACTGTGGGAAGCCTCTGCTCATTAGCCCGAAACCACGAGAGCCAGAGCAGTGGGAGCATGCAGCACTAACAGAACAGGCATTGATAGGAAAGCAAGCCTGACCATTTATAGTACCAATAGTATTTGGCTGGCAAAATGGCAAAAAATGGCAATGGCAAAAATGGCAATAATCCTTAAAAGAAATACAATTTAATTAAAACTAGATAGATGGATGGATAGATGGATGGATTGATGGATGGATAGACAGACAGACAAATCAATTGATCTTTATTTATCTCTTTAGGGGGTTTCTTTATGGAAACTAAGGTTCCAGTATCATCATCATCATTACACAATACAGTCAAAGAAGTACTAGTAAAATGAAGTACATAATGTACTTAAAAACAATAAAGGTCAAAATATACTGTAAATAAACTGTGTATAAAGTCATTGCACTGCTTTAGAGTCCAGAGTACTGTTGGTTGTTCCTATGATCCTCCTGTTACTTTGTTACCTCTTCTGTTGCTAAATTTACCATATTACCAGATACCAGATTTTAAATGATAACATATGTTTCCATTATTCTTATTGTTAACAGTTGCTAAAAAAATCCTATAAAATACACTATGTGCTTCATTTTATGGAAGCTGGTGAAGGAGTTATGGTCAGGAACTTTATACTACACTGATGTCCAAACCATGTCTTTACAAAGTGATGTTATCCTGCCAGTGGTTTTGATGTCTCAATTTTTGTTAATTAGGCTTGCTGTCCTGATAGTTTTGGCCATATTAGTTTATATTCATTACATTGTGTCTTAATCTGATCTACATACACTGAGAAATACAAACAAATTCTTTGTTCTGTTTTGACAAGTCAGTGCACTTCTATGGCTTGGTGTCCAAAGGGATCTAACTTCTAGTAGTGCAGCTCTGGTGTGTTTTAGCTGGCACTGATGTGAGTTGGAACCATGGCCAGAGATACAGTGGATGCCAGCGTTTTGGTTTGGGCCAGCAAGTTATGCAATGCCTTTTTCATTCAAGGGTCTTTGGCTATGTGCTCTCAATGACCTCTCTGAGACTGTAAAATTTTCACAGTGTGTCCAAGGGTTTCATGTTTTTAAAATAAATAAATAAACCAAAGTCTTTTAATCACCAGAGCAAGGGCTTTTTAATATGGCTCTACAAGCTTTAGGCTGAGAAAAACTAGAGTTTGGTCATTTCTTTATGACAAATCCTTGGTCCAAAGTCGGTATTGTTTTGACCATGAGTATCCCGTCATTGAGTTTGCATGCATACAAGAGCCCATAATATATCCATATCAAATATCAATATAAAGTAGCTAAATTATGGTTTTGTATAGATCAATTCCAAATGATGTCCAGTCAGTTCAATTTGCAAGTGGTGGACATTAGGTCACATTTTTCACCCCACATGCGTCAGTGAATTTGGTCAATAACCCAGTCGCTTGGTTTACCAAGTTCAACGCTCAAAAGTCTGAATGTTTAGATGTTGATTAATAATTCTAAACCTAACATATTGGTTTGAAAGAATCAAGGATATGTAACATTGGGTAGAATTTTACAGTTATTACCAGTAGTGGGCAATAACGAAGTAAATGTAATTAGTTATTGTACTTGAGTAGTATTCTTGTGTCTCTATATTTTACTATAGCACTTTTATTTTTATTTATTTTATATTTAAAATATTATTATTTTCACTACATTCTAAATCCAAATATCTTGTTTTAATTATCGCTTCATTATGAAATTCTGTTATTACTTTTGTGTGTGCAAAAAAATCCTGTAGTAATATTTTACATTCAGTATCTGTACTTTTACTTGATTTCATTAATTGTCACCTCAAATAAATGATGATCTCTTCATTCGGTAGGTGAGATATATTAAGCAACAAGTATACATTTTATTCAATCATAAGAATCTTTACCGATTAGCAAGATGACTGTCAGAGTCTGTCAAGGATGGCCTAGGAAATAAATAATGGTAAACCAAATGACTGGGTTATTGACCAAATTCACTGACGCATGTGGGGGGAAATTTTGGCACCTGTGGTCCAATCCAATGGAGGAATGCTGGTTCTGATAGAAAAAGGTCAAATATATGGCAAAAAAGAGGGACCAACATGTTAAGGAAATCATAAATAGTATGCTGATTGGTGTATGTACACTGTCAATTTGTGTGTGTGTGTGTGTGTGTGTGTGTGTGTGTTTGGGGGGGGGGTAAAGGACATGCTGTGGAATGCAAGGTGTCATTGTGGGAGCTGTGTGATTTAGTGCTTAGCACGGTCACTGCTGTCTCATTATTTGTGATGCCTTAAACTTAAATGCCAACAAATAACCTTGGCTTGTGAATTTCACTTTCTGCTTACAATCAGGAATGTGGGAGAAGGTGTTGCATTGTACAAACCCAGCCTCTATTGAGTAATGGGTTTGTGTTTCAGAAATGCACTTCGCATTTGATTTAATTCTCATTTGATAAGATTTGGCATGGCTTATGCAACAGCACAATCTCTTCCGTGTCAACTTATATTTTATAACTTGCAAAACATCATGACTTCACACTTGCAAAGGTAATTTTAGTTACCTAAAATAATGTCTATGATTATACTAGATGATCATTGTTGTTATAGTTGAACTATATCACAAACACAAAGTACTTATTAGTCAGTGTAACGATGGGCTTTGATGTGACCAGAGATATTTTAACAATTTGTTTAACAATCAAACGAGAATAGGACTGAGCTCTGGAAGCTGAATACACCAGCTTTCATGACATCATAAGGTGATACAGTTTTTGTTTTAGCCTTGAGCTTTTATTCCAAAATTTTGGCCAAAACGTATCTCATGTTTTTGTCCTACAAAAAAATCTTCTGCTCTGTATTATGGAATAAATAGTCCTTGTAAAATATTTATTTTCAGTGTTAGTTTTTGTTTACCTTGTAGCATGTTTTATAACTGGTGGCTACCAATCATTCATGATATACACCTAGAAAGCACATCATCACTAATCGTGATAATACAGACACAACACTTGTTAGTTGTTGGGACATATCGGTTCTGTGGAATTTTTAGTTATTATGTCTTTTTACTTAAAGTAGGACATTTATTCTTCAAGTTCATGCAAAATAAATAATGCAAACGGTCTGCAGTGGTCAATATCTATCAAAAGTGTTCTAAGAAAGAAACAATGGTAAAACAGTGACGGGGCGATGGACAGGCCAAGGCTCATTGTTCCTTGTGGTTTGATCCAACATATGATATACTGTAGCTCATTAGATGTCAGTTTACACTAGGGCTGTCCGCAAATAATCGATTATTCGTTGGTCGACCAAAAAAATTACTAGTCGGCTAAATTCCATTGGTCGACTAGTCGAAGGACCAATGGAATTTCACAAGGACTTGTGTTTCATCAATTTGAACGGCCTCA
>JAOTRQ010063476.1:0-13262 GCA_028565875.1 Hoplisoma paleatum
TTATTCTATTTAGGGTGACAGTCGGACACCTAAAACAAAGCAAAATTGAATCTTTAAGAGCTTCACCGTTGTAACCTGAAGCACACAACAAAGAAAAGCTTTTCATTCTGAGGTACAAGTCGAGGCACATTTACTCCAGTTATACAGGTGCGTTGTGTTCTCAAAGATAGAATAACAAAAGAGTGAAATGTGTTTATGACACGAGGTCTTGTCCAAGCCAACACAGGTGATGTAACAGGTTCTCTCTGTAAAGTACTATTATGGTAACGTATGACTCACAAAATAGTTCGTTACTTAAAAATATGTTGTAATATTGTAGGTCTTACCATAAGAATGTTGTTCGTTAGAAGACTTACAAAGGTACAGGATGTAAAACACATTCAGTTAATAATAGCATAAAGTTCCAGACCCTAGACATTGTCATCTCTTCAAAGACATTAACACAGTTAGTTACTATTTTCAATTGTTCGCTCACATCTCACCCGACTTTACTCATTCACATATTCACTTTCTTAATTTCCCTTACCCATTGTAGGTGCAGTTTAATCAACCAAGCATATAAAAAAACAGATCTTATTAAAGGTGAAAAACTTATTCTAGTATTGATTTAGGTGCAGCGCTAATGCACACTGATCCATTTTTGTTCAGATTCAGAATTTGAATTTCTTAGCTCACTATGGGTTTTAAAGTCATACTTTTCTTGTAAGGCTTTCTATGGGACCCTACGGGTCAAGAAAAAAATTTTTTTGAAGAGAAATCTTTAATAAAGACTAAATGTGTCAAGGTTATACAACACACTCTAGATGATAAATCTTTCTGTGGACTTTCCAGAGCTGTGGCTTCGGTAAAACTCCCCAAAACTCCTTGTGAAGGCCTGTGATATTACAAAACGACAATGGGGAACGTCATTATGACTACTTCCTACTTCCCACTAAATAAGTTTTAATATGCTGGCTAGGTGGGTATACAAGTTAAAGGACTTCTCAACTGATAAGGTATGAATGTATCCTTAAAAATGTTTTACACATATAAAATCATGTCACAGAAACACAAGATGAATTCATATGAAAAGCATCAAATACTTAAATAAAGATAAACGTACCCATGAAAAAAGGAATGGATATCAGAGATTCTATTTTTGTGGGATTTCCTTACAAACAGTTCTGCTGACGAATGTATGGAAAACAAACCTAAGATTTCAGAATGCAGTAAACAAATCAAAAAACCTACTCAGACAACATCATGCCTGATGTGACCATATGTGTCTCAACATCAAGGGAGAGTGATGTGTTTCTGATGCTTGGGTTGCTGCTGCAACTGCCTCTGATGGGGGGAAAATTGACTGGTGCCTAAAGGTATCTGAGAGGGCGAATGTTCAACTGCAGCTCTCATCGATCAGAAAAGAGTAGGACAAATGGTTAAGAATGGAATAGGGATCTCAAGGTGGTCCAGCGGACTACGGTTCTGCAAATCCGGATCATGCTGTCTGCTTTCAGAAACCAGAGTCTGAGAGAGCACAATGGTCCATTTCTATCTCTGGGTGGGTTAGTCTGGCTGGTTTGCTTCTGTAATAATAAAATTATCTGCAATAATTAATTGATTAAAAATAATTTTAATATGAAAAAAAGAATTTTTCTTGATATGCAACTCAATTTAATAAATTCTACTGACATTGTTGATAATGGGGCAATTACTATTTTACGCTAGTGAAGTACTTTCAAAATAATTATATTCATTGAAGATAATAAATAATAATTTAAAAGCAGTTGGCTTGGGCTGATTTATCGGATACTAAGTCTATTGGAAGACAAAAAGCATTTACCTGAGGAGGCAAATACTTGTAACAGCATTGTATAACCATATAGAAAAGAGTCCATCTTCCTTTAAATGATGGGAATTACAAATAACAATAAACATGACAGATAGAATAATAGGGAACAGAGGCTGAAGAAATTTAGATGAGAACTGTCAAGTCGTAAAATCTAAAAATGGAAACTGATTAGATGTTAGTAAAAATTAATCAAAATGGAGGAAAAGCTTGACTGGACTTAGAAATCAACCCCTGAGGAAAAGAAAATAACCCTGCCAGAAGGCAAAATCTTTTTGGCATTTTCTAAATGCCTCCAAAGAGAGGTGCGAGAAGCCATATGGTCACTTGTCTACATTTAGAACGAATTCCCTTGGCTAGCCAGACACTACAAAAAGAGACATTTTTGTACCCTTTCGCTCCAATTACAGAACATGCTTACACCAATGAGAGTCACTGGGCCTAGTTCACCATATAAGGTTAAATCTAGCCCAAATATGTCCAAGAAAAATCTCTCCCAGTCCCCGAACAAAGCGAGAGGACAATAACACATCTGTGAGCAAAGGAAAGCTTGGTTAAAGAACAGAAAAGTCTTCAAAAGCATCCTGGTGCATTTTTAGAACAGCTATTAATAGAAAATGGTCAATGGGTTTTTAAGTCCAAAATCTGCAATCAAGCTACACTGGTGATAGTAACTAAAATACATTAAATATACCCAAGCTGTGCTTGTGGCAGGAAGTGTCCGGGCAGCGCTGGGCTCCACAACATGTTTTGGTGGCCACCACGGTTGAAAATGACTCAGTGTTTCGTTGTGTGTGCCACACCTAATGATTTCAGCCAAGCCAAAGCCTCAGGCACAACAGCAAAAAGGAAACGCCAACTCATTCCTAAAGATGCTGGAATTCAAGACTAAGTGAAATGTTGTTTACATATTTTAAATATATAAACAATATTTTAAATTGTGGGTATTTTCTATTAAAAAAATGCAAGACTAACAGAACACAGGAATGTGCTAAGCTAAATAGTCTGAGTAAAAAATCTTTTGTAAAAGTTAAACACACACAAACAAACTGAAAGAGAGTAAAATGATATACTCAAGGAAAAAGTATTATTACTTTAAAGATTTTTTTACTTAAGTATGACTATAGTAACTAGTCTAAAATCAACCTAAGTAAAAACTAACTCACTTAAAAAGTACAATACTGTTACTACCACATTACATTGTCACTAACAGATGTTCAGGTGTATAGTCTGTTGAAAAATAGAGAGACAAACACACACACACCTCCAAAAAGAAAGCTCTGAATTGCATTTCCTGGGAATTGAAACTGGGACTTCTTGCTGTGACCGCACAACAGTGCTAACCACTCGAACAGTGGTTTTTGCCACGAACCTTTTAAGAGATTAAATGTTTGAAAATGTCTCATAAAAATCACTGTTAATACCATTGATTGTAGACCCAGTGTTTATGGGTATTATCAGAGCCATGACCTTGACCAGGAAATGATCCTGACAAGAGTTTTCCAGTAAACATTGTAGTGCAGTGTTTGTGTAACTAATTATGTAAAACAGATGATTAATGCATTCATTTTGTAAAGTGAATGCATATATTTAGATTCAATATGAAAACGAATACAGTTTGGTTATGACTTAAAATGTTGATTTTTATCATCATTTCTTTGGTGATACAGCATGACATTTTGGTAGGGTTTGAATCCCCAGTAATGCCATGCACATCTAGACATGATTGGCAAGCATGATCAAGCCCCTTATATGAATATGTGTTATTACACTGGTACGACCACTCCAGGCATAAATCTGTAGTAAAGCATAACAATAAAAATATTCCTCCAAAAATTCATTCCTGTTCGGATCCCAATGTTCTTTTTGTTAAATGTCTCCATATTTATTCTCCAACTGTAGCTAAATAACTTGTTCTCCATCCCCTGTGAGAGCAAAATGGAACAACCTGGATCCTCACCAAAAAGTTAAGCATGACTATAAACAGGACGAGGAAGGAACTCAACAGACAAACAACTCTCCCACACATCAGCCGGCCCTGGTCGTCCTTGCCTCCAGTGTTTTGCTACTCATATGAAAATCAGGACAGTGAATTCCTTAACGCTCCCAACATTCAATGCAAGCCAACTCAAAAAATCTAGACAGTAACAACCCGGTGAACATCCAATCTAAGGATTAACACCATACAATAGAGGTTTCTTTACTCACTCACAGATGTGAACGTTTGCAAACGTTGTGGTTGCTAGCCAACAACCAATGGGATTAAAATATAAGTAATATTGACTGGTTGGCTGTCACATTGCACATTTCTAGGAACCACTGCAACCAGTATAAAGCAATGGTCTTCAGTTTAGCCTAAAATAATCCGGTTCTCAAAAGACTAATTTAAGGCATCAGAAAATTGTATATTTGAACAACTTTGTTTTTTCTTCATTTGGCAATGTGACTACAGTCCTATGTACTTTGTGGTTACGAAGATGAGCCTTCATTTGTTTGCAGGATCAAGTGTACAGCTGAAAATCTATGTTCAACCAGAAAGCACATCAGACACTAGTATTTTAATAAATGCCTATACTTTATACCAAACATGTTTAATACGATTGAAATGAGAGCTCCGTTCGGTCCACTGGAGTTTCTCCACATCGAACTATGTCTTCATGGACAAATGGTCCGGGTCATGCTGGATTAGGGAATGGCATTTCATCAATTGGTGCTATTAAACATAATTAAGCACATATTAGCAATAGCTGTGGTGCTTGGCTTAGTGTACAAAGGTCACCCAGGTCAAATCTGGGCACTGCTGGTTGGCCTGGTGCCACCCTGGTTACCTTGATGTTAAAATAAATATAAGAGTTGCATAATGAAGGGCATCCTATGCCAAATGGGCACAGGTGAAAGTTACTCACTCACAGATGAACAGATTATTGTCACTATCACGTGACCTTCTAGGTTGTGCTTTTAGTTTGTATGTTCTCCTTGTGTCTGTGTGGGGTTTTACATTATACCACAGTACAAAATGTGTGTGTGTGTGTGTGTGTGTGTGTGTAGCCTGTAAACTACACCCACCGCGACCCTGACCACGACAAATTGTTGGTACAACAGACAATGAATTTATGTGGTCGGTAGTTTGTTAGTAAACCGAAATATGGCGAAATAATATCGTGTATATTTCGCGAGATAATATTATTCACAAGCTGTGAACGAGAACTGACAAAACTTATGTTACTGACAAACTTGTTGTGTCCCAAACGCACATAAATGTTTCTATTTACTCCTGAGTACGAAGGGAAATGGATTTGTGACGTAATAAAACAACTGACTCCTTGGACGGTTGTTCCTATACGTGTCCACACACGGTAGCGCTCCGTCTGTACTGCTGAAACATACACTTACCGCTCACTGCTGAGAAACAAACCCAAAGAAAGCCGACAGACAAGAATGAAGAAAACGAAAATACGGAGAAATGTCTCATGTTGTTCCTGTGTAATTCCTCTCGACTGAAGTTTTATATATCGCTGTTGTTTTTGTCGTAGTTGTCACGACTTTCGCTCCTACTATCCACATTGAGCTAGACTCAGGACACTCAGTCCGTTATATGTGCGCCCACACGTGTGTTTTTGCTCTCAACCAATCACGCCCTGTTTTTAAATTACGCCACGCCCACGAGGGTGTGGCCAGTATGAAAAGCGCTCAAACGAACCACGCTGCACACAACCGTTAGAAAGTGATTCAGTCATAAATGACTTGTTTTGGTGCGACACCTTTATTCAAAGCTATTTGTCAATGATATCAGAACACTATTTTGAGCACTGCCTTTAAGTGCCTTGCACAGGGGTCCTACAGTGACAACATGGTGATAGCAGAGTTTGAACCAGCAACCTTCAGGGTTTGAGCCAGTCCTCTACTTTTTTGGTACCCCAATACCCAGCAGACATTCCCTAATGATGCAACCTCAGTGCTCTGCTGCAACTCGCTGATGTAGCTAAACAACCCGTGAAGCTACATATTGCATAGGTACTGTTGACCAAATGATCAGTAGGACTGTTTAAATACCAGTTCTGATAGAACTGGGTTATTGGTTGATACAAGGATCACCACCTTTTGTGATTTTTGCTGTCAAAATAGTGTTTCTCTTGTTAGAGAAACATAAATTTATGCAACAAGTACTGAACCACTGAACAATAGTACATAGTGGTTCATCTGTAGAAGTTGCACACAGAAGATGATGGCGTCAACCAGCAAGACACTGTGCTGCCCGCATACCGCACAGACCATAATAAGTATGTATGTATGTATGTAATACATACACGACATTAACTGTACAAAAAAAGCTTCAGTCTGTCTTATCCAAATGGAAAGTTTAAATTATATGTTAAAACTTATGATCAGTCGGTTATTTGCAGAATTATGACAAATTTCAGATGTGCTTGTTTTTGGTTGACAGTAAATGGGTTATAAATACATGTAATTAAATACTTTAATGTACAGCTTTGTAATAACTTATAACACTTATCATGTATTTGTGAAACTGAATTCATTTAGATCATTGAACAAACATTTAATTGTTACATCCAGTGGTGTTTATTTACCAAAAAATGTGTCTTGTATTACTTACTTAACCTATTCAGGGTTACTGTCATCTGACAGCTAAGCGAAAACACTATGAATAGGTCATCAATCCACATAAAGCAAAGCGAAAACACTATGAATAGGTCATCAATCCATTACAGGACAAAGACACATAAATGCAGGCGTGTTCATATTTAGGAGGCTTTTAATATCAACAAATATCCTGACTCCTGGTTTTTGGACTTGTGGTAAGAAACTGGCGCACTTGGCGAAAATCCACATGCAATCTCCACACTGAGCGGGTCTAGACTACTCAACCACTCCTATAAAACCAGGGACTTTCTTTGAGGTAATGACAGGCCTGCCCAGCAAGGCAATGTGCCACTCCATCTACAGAATAAAGTTTTGCAAAATACATACAGTTATGAATAAATCACAGTCGTACTGGCAGAAAGAAGTTTTCATAACATAATTGCTAAATACATTCAGCTAATTGTACACAGCCAGGCTTGGTTAAGGCAATATCAGTCTCATTAATGTGTCTTATAAACACTTGATTCTTCCTTAATAAATATTTGTATATATTTTAAAGGATGCGGTGGATGGAGCATGTGAGCACATGCTTTTATTATGGTCTTGGTAATAGATTAGATTAGATTAAAAAGTGCTGGCCTGTATGCAGATTCAATATATTTGTTTAACTGTTTAGGTAATGTGTTTTCTCAGTGATCCTAATATGACGTTAATCCCTTTTGACATCCTGGTTTGAAAGCCTCTCCAGTGCATTTAAACCAATTGCATTACAGCCAACTAAAGAAATAGCAGAGTAAAGTCTGTGCACAGAGATATTTTAAGACTCTTGGCTGCACTTCAGTTAAGTAATGAAATTTGGTCTATAATGAAAAATTGCTTTGTAATGTCTCTGTAGGCTTTCAGGCAGAGAGGTAGGTGCTTCACTTGATTTGGAATATAAAGTGAGACTGATTATCTCTAGTAGAGCTTCTTAATCCCATTTCAAAATGAATGCTGGCTATGGTGGGCCTACAATGTCCAAACGTTTCGTGTCAGTGTTTAATGATGGGATTACACTGGAATGATGTTGTTGGCAACCTATTTATAACAATATAATCCATTAAAAAGTAACATTTAATGGCCAAACTTGGTTAATTGGTTAAAATGCTATTGAAAAGATTAACAGATTTAAGAATAGAATGCATTTTACTTGATGAGTAAGTAGGTTATTCCATTTGAGTCACTGAAAAAAGGAGAAAGATATGGATCAGGATTAAAAATGGATCAGATAAATGGCTTACAGTTTAGTTCTGCATCACAACACTGTCAATGATCATTGTAATTACTGTGGGCCCAAAATATATAATAAATCAACAAATAATCCAGATTATTATGACTAACCTACTATCCAGAAAGTATTTTTATAAAACCTGTAGGCAAGTTTACAAAGTCATTCATCCACTGATATATTAGTTTTACCACCATTTCATCCTATTTAGGGTCATGTTGAGACACATATACAAACACACAGGACAATTTCAGTATATCCAATTAACGTGACTTCATGTTTTTGAACTGTAAGAGAAAACCAGACTGTTCAGATTAAACCCACACACATACACTACAAACTATTGAATAAAAATAGCTAATAAAAATATTTTTAAAAGCTATAAAATAAAACTTATTTCTCCTAATTTACGACGGAAGATCCATAAATGCAATGCAGAAACAAAAAGAAGCCGTCTCCTTTTTACCTCTTTTTACTTCTAAAAAACACACGGTATTTGTTTGTAGCTCTTATTGACCATGCATTTGTATAGAAATCCATTACTCATAAATGTATATATATTATTATTTTGTGATTTAGCGTTGCACAGAGTACACTACTTTGAGTTGGTCTTTTTCATAAAACTTTCTACATACTTTTAAGAATGTAAAATCTGTTTTGATTTAGTAAAACACACATACTAGTAAACACAAGAGGGCAGTAAACACACTTGGGAAACAGGGGGCAGCCCCAATCAACCGTGCCTAGAGAGCAATTTTGCTGGGGGGGGGTCTTGCTCAAGGGCGCTTCATACAACACATGTGCCATATCCATAAAGGGCTGGAGTGACTTCTGAGTTTCATTACAACCAACCAAGGAGGTCACATGATTAGCTGGTTAACTAAGACCAGGTAATTAAATTAGTGAAATGAGGTGTGTTCTGCTCTGGTTTGAATAAAAACCAGCAGCCACACCGGCCCTTTAAGGATTTTGGCAAAAATAGCAAAACTTGACGTGCGTCCGTGGCAACCTTATGTTGACCTTGGCCAACATTGGGCCAATATATGCTTGCTATCTAGGTACCACAATCTATTTTTATTGTACCGTTCATCTGCCCTTGTATGATCTTTATTTTTCAAATCCAACAAATAATAATTGTCAAAAAAGAAAATAAAAAAATGACATGACCTAAAAATAAAAGAGACACTTTATTACTCTATAAGGAAAAAAGATAGATATGTGTGAGGTTGGTGGTTGTTACATTGTAATAAATGTAACATATAATTGTAAAATATAAAATGGTCATTAAGTGTTTATAATACTTCAAGAATAACACATGCAATCAGAAATAACTGCAATGTAAACTTTTTACTCAAGCTGAATTTAATATATATATTTTAAATTCTGGTAATTGATGTATAATTGATTATCTTTCTTGTAATATATACAATACTTCAGCCTCTTCTTTTAGTTGACACCATCCTACAGTGTCCTACTGTAATTACATATGGTCTAAAGCACCTTCATGACGTTGATGTTGCCCTGCCCCAATCAGAGGCCAGGTAAGTGTACCTTCTGTCAGTGAATGATAGATGCTAGCCCCACTGATGCCCTCTCTGCAGTTAAAAATGGACCGCTGTGATGTTATGTCCCATGTTTATAAAGATCACAAAGAAGTCATCAATGTCTGTGTCAGATCACTGTGACGTTTTGAGATTCTGAATGGGTATGTACTTGTTTCATTTCTTATTATTAATTACTAATAATTCAATAGTTGAAAAATGTTCAAATATCTGCAATATGTTCACTGGATACTCAGCTATAGTTTAATTGTAGTTTAAAGAAAAAAATCTTTATTTTAGAGCAGAATTGTATGATGGTGATACATTTTTGTATTCAAGAACAAAAATATTTATGAGAAGCACATCTGTAAGATACTCAGGATAAGTGAAAGTTTCTTCCCGTCCCTGGCAGAAGATCATGCAGCTCTTACTGTTTCTATAGTTAATGTGTATTTTATGGAATGAAGTAACAACTCCCATGTCAAACCCAGTTAGGCAGCAATGCTGAGATTCAAACCAAAGAGTTCAGACTCGATTGAATGCTGTAAAGTAGAAAATAAAAGTAATTGAAGTAGAGGCTTTAAAGTAATGTGTAAAAGTAACATAACTTAAAGCATATTGATTCTAATGATATAAAGCCGACGCCATTTTCTCAGCACCGTAACTTTTCATAACAAACTTGTAAATGTTGGTTATTAGGTAGACATGAATTACATTTTAAGTTTTGATGCTATTGAATGTTTCTCCGCACTTAAATGCTAAAATTGACAAACACCTGTGAATTTAAATGCGACATGAACGTTTACAATGAAATGCAGTAAACAATTAAATTACCATGTGCTAATATGATTGACAACACAATGGCTATGTGGGTAGCACATGTATGTAATTTCACATTGAATAGTCCAGAGTTTGGTTCCCAAATGCAGGATAAAGTGGTTGTAAAATAGTCAGTCATTTAGTGAATATTTTTATGTTGCACTTGTATAATAAACTATTTGTATTTTTTAATAAACAGCTCAAATCAAGATTTCGCTCAAGGATATAGTTGTGTCATTAGTAAGGTACATTTATTAAAAATATTTCTTTGTAAATATGCAGTGCCAGTCAAATTTTCTACATTGTGAACACCTCCAGGATACGTAAGTGCTATTTCACTAATAAAGAGACTTATTGAAGAATGTGTAAGAATCAAAAATATTAAACATTTCGGTTATTTAACATTTTAAATTATAACAATTTAATATGTTCCGTCATAGTTTGTATGTCCTCAGTATTATTCTACAATGTAAAAAATTAAACATTCTATAAACAAACATTAAATCAGAAGGTGTTCCCAACATTTTCACTGGTACTTTATTGTTCTTTTATAAAAACTTTTAAAAACTGATATATTTTTGATTTCAGATAAATTTCAACCATGAGTGCATATGTGGAGGCAAATGCTCAGATCATTACTCCAGACATGCCAGCTGTGTTTGATGGCATGAAGCTGGCCGCAGTAGCTACTGTACTTTATATCATCGTACGCTGCCTCAACCTAACAAGTCCTACAGCAGCCCCTGAAATCGTCTGTCAAAATACTCCTCTGAATTACTATCTACTCAAGACCAGCTCCATTCTAACCAAAGAGTGAGTCTTTACAGTGAGTCTAAAACTATATGGGTAATATAGGCATATATACAGTATGTTATTGTGTTTGAGAAGAGAATCAAATAGAATCCAAAAAACAGACATGTATCCAATACAGTTACCCAGACTTCTGGGTAACCATGCACATTAATTCAGTTTACCTTAATTCCAAGTATTAGAATTATTAAAATGTAGATATTTTAGAAACACAAACACACCGAGACTTGAGTAACTGAATTCCGTTTTTTCATTTACTGTATTTGGTTGACTGAAAGTTGATCTCTTTTAAAGCTACAAGTATCTGTTTTTTCCAAGGTACATCCCCCCTTTACTGTGGGGTAAAAGTGGACATTTTCAAACTGCACTTTATGGAAAAATGGGCCGGGTAAATTCTCCTCACCCACAGGGCATGCGTGTGTATCTTCCGATGCAGGATGGAGCTACAGCCACATTTGACCTTTTTGAGGTGATTGGTGACCCTCCAACAAGTGGTGAGTATTCACTTATCCACACTGATACGACATTTCTGTACATTATAATTCTTATAACTAAGTGTCTTAGTGGCCTTTACAGAAGCAGTTGAAAATAGATAGACTATCTGACACAATATATTTGCAACACATGTATACACGCTGCTGGTATTGTGGCTTCAGTATCAGATGACGTCCACAATGAGATATCTGTCAGACAGACCGTGATTCGAGGGTCAGACAGGATTATCAGACAGGAACATCATTAGCATGCGAGTGGTAAGAGAAGCCATAATAGGATATGACCAAGACAATGGAAATGGAAAACAGAAAGGGACCAAATAAAGAACTTTGAGGGAACATTTATGTACATAGTGGGCTGAACTCAGCTGAACCAGGTATTTCAAGGTATAATTTGAAATCTTATTGGTTTAAGTGCTGGACAAAAGCTAAATGCTGAAATGTAAACATAAATTTATAACATGAGAATGTTGTGATACTTTGTAGTAGTAGTAGTAGTAGTAGTAGTAGTAGTAGTAGTAGTAGTAGTAGTAGTAGTAGTAGTAGTAGTAGTAGTAGTAGAAGTAGTAGTAGTAGTAGTAGTAGTAGTAGTAGTAATAGTAGTGGTAGTCCGCTAATTGGGCAATTAAGCTTGGATGTGTTGGTAGGCTCAAGCATTTTAGGAATATACAAATAAAGTTATTTTGCCCCCCTTTAACAAATTGGGCACTGAATTATTTCTTCATTAGTCCAGTACTATTGATACTCCGGGATGCATACATATTTTCAAGTCTCATTTAGGGGTTGCCAGTCACCAGTCACTGTTGTTTTAAATGTAAGCCAAAGCACATAATCAAAACCATGCATTTAATAGTTAATTTCACACTACCACTAAGTTGCCACTGTTGGGCCCCTGAGCAAAACCCTCAATTGCTCAAAGCATTGTGTACCGTTGCACAGATTGAGTGTGGTACATATTCACAGATGATGTAACCATGGTGATCTGCCCTGGGATCGGTAACCACAGTGAGACACCCTACATCTGTACCTTTGTGAATCATTCCCGGAGGCAGGGCTACAGATGTGCTGTCCTTAACCACCTAGGGGCCATGCCAAATATTGAGCTAACCTCCCCACGGATGTTCACTTATGGTAAGACTACAATGAATATTTTTTGGAAACATGTGTATGGCAGGATGATGTCTGACAAATGTATTTCTAACTGATGTATTTGTCTCTCTGAGATATTTAATTATTAAGTGATGTAACAATCTGTCATGCAGATTTTTATGTATGCACTAGTACAATCTAGGGAGGTCAAACCAAGATGAAATTACCTCTGGTTATTATTTATTTATATTTCAGGCTGTACTTGGGAGTTTTCAGCCATGGTGAGCTACATCCAACAAACATTTCCCCAGACATGGCTTATTGTTGTAGGGTTCAGTCTAGGTGGGAATATCGTGTGTAAGTTTTTGGGAGAGAACCCATCTAATCAGGACAGAGTGATGTGCTGCGTCAGTGTCTGCCAGGGCTATAGTGCTCTGAGGTCAGTATTAAAACTAACAGTGCATTACACTGTGCTGAATATCGTTTAGTCAACATGTTTGTTATCTAGATGTTCTTTGTTATTTTGATTTGATATTTTATAATGTATATTTTATATTGATAGTTTAACAGTTCCTAATTAAGTGTAAGGCGGCACAGTGGCTGAGTGGTTAGCACTGTCGCCTCACAGCGAGAAGTCCCGGGTTCGATCCCCGGGTCGGGCCAGGGACTTTCTGTGCGGAAGTTTGCATCTTCTCCCCGTGTCAGCGTGGGTTTCCTCCGGGCACTCAGGTTTCTTCCCACAGTCCAAAAACATGCACTAGGTTGATCGGAAATGTGAAAATTGTCCCGTAGTCACAGAAACATGATCCCTG
>JAOTRQ010063485.1:0-13262 GCA_028565875.1 Hoplisoma paleatum
AATATATAATTATTAATAGTAACATGTAATTAAAGGTTATAAATTTGTGATTTCACAAGTTTGTATCAAACTGGTAGCCCTTCGCATTAGTTGGTACCCCAAAAGTAGCTCTCAGTTTCAAAAAGGTTGGTGACCTCTGGTCTACATAGTGGGCAGATTAGCATGGACACTTGGACAACATTAAGAAAGCTGTCACCAACTTGTTGTCCTAGCAAAACACACAAAGGATTTGTAGTAGTGAATTGGAAATAGGTGTCACAGTCACTTCACAGCAAGAAGGTCTGGGGTTTGATGCCCAGGTGGGGTGGTTCCGGTGTTTAATTCATTTCCACTCACACAGGAAGCTCATGCAGACACTGGGAGAGCATGTAAACACACACAGAAAGCACCCAGAAAGCCACAGGGATTATTAGAATGCATATAGTGCATGTGTTAAGAGTGGTCTGCACATGAGGAGTGTGGCTTGTACGCCTCTTTTTTACAGCGTGGAGTAATAACACTAGGTAACTGAATATAATTCGATGAGAGAGAAATGTATCCTAAGTAATATATTGCATTTTACTGTGATATTTCAGTCTGTGGTTTCGGATTAATGCCAGGATAATAAATATAGTAAAGTAAGGAGATAGTCATTCTTCTGCTGATATTGTCTATTCCTTATTTACAGGAGCAGCTCGACAGTTTGGTTAATCAGGTGTGTGGAAAAGTGTCAGAAAGGGCCAGCGAGAAGCGGAAAGCGACTAACCCCACTACTCCACCGACAAAACGAAGTCCTCGAAACAGGAATTCAAGCCAGGTCTCCAACTCACGCTCTGCCTTGAAAAACACTCCCCGCTCTTGACCAAACTGTTAAATCATTCCTTTTTTTCTTCGACATCACAATTCGTGCTGGCTAGCCAGTTGTCTTTCACGCGCCATGTTCCTGTAACCTTTTTTTTTTTTTTTACCAGTGAGGAAAGCATAAAAACCAATGGCGAAAACCATGCTGTTTTAGGATTGTACTCAGTATCCATAGGTAGGAAATGAATGTATGGGATCTAATAAAATGTAACACGCTGTGTACTCATACAGCTTAGTAGTACAGACTGTTACTGAGGACATGTGATAGACACGAGACTGAGAAGCCTGATCACGCACGGAAATCTTTTTGCACTAGATCTGAGATTGTGGATTTTTCTTTTTTAGAATATCTTGGAGTTTTTTTGAGTGTTCAATCAATTATAAATATACATAGATATAGTTCTGTCCTTTACTGTACCCATCATTTGTGTTGAACTGGTGCTGTAGTGTCAAATCTTCCACATACCTTTCCAGGCTTTTCCCCCTGGCATCACCTATATAATAATTTTTATTCAAAAAATCATTATTATTCCACTCAAATGGAAAACAAAACTGAATGCTGTTTGAAGCTACATATACTGTGGTATAAAAAAGTTTGGGCAGTTTAATAGTTTATATAGCAGACGAACAGAGTGATATTTAAGAAGTCAAGTGGAGTTTGTAGGGTTCAAAGTTTTACATAAAGGGTGCAATAGTTATTTAAACAAAATTAGGCAGATGCATACATTTGGTGCTTATATGTATTCTGGTTGAAGGTATGTAGGGTCTTCTTTATAAAACCCACTTCAGTCACTTCACTTCATCTTCAGTTCAGTCAGTTTTGATGGCTTCTGAGAATGGACAGTTCGCTTTAATTCACAGCACACAGGTCTGGGGACTGAGATGGCCATTACAGAACTGTTTTTTGGATAAATTGAGCAGTTGTCCACTTGAAGTGTTCAGTTCTGGCTCAACCTAAACTTTGTCATCGATTCTTGAATATTGTTGTCAAATATCCTCTACATACACTGTCCACACAGCCCCACAGCATGATTTAATCACCACCAGATTTTACTGTGGGTAACAAGTGTATGTCTTGGAATACTGTATTCTATCTCTGCCTTGCATACCAACCCTTGATATGTCCAAAATACTCCATTTTAGTTTCATCAGTCCACAGCACCTTAATCCAAATTTAAGATGGCTTGTCTGAATGTGCTTTAGCGTATGCCACCATATATGGTATGATAAAGTACAATTATATGATTCCATAATTGTTTTTGGGCAAATACATCTAATTTAATGTAATTTAAGTCTTCATGGTGATAGCAACCCATTCTTGTCTAATCAGTACTCGGAGTTGATAACAGTTTCTGGGTTTTTGTTTATTTATCCTCTTTTTGAGGAATGACCACAGAGTTTCCTGGCCATATATCCAGAATTATAATGGTTATAATGAAACCCTCTCTCCTGAACAACCTTACACTTGCAAACTCATCTGTATAACTGTAGTCGACATGAACCTCTCAATACAGCATCCATTCGGAAACGTCCATGATATGTTCTTTTTTTTGGACATATATAGAGAGACATAAATAACAAGCCTCCCAATGTTCATTTTTGGATTTGATAGGTGATTTGTGTTTTTGTTTCTGCTTTAGAGTACCACTTTAAGATCAGTTTAGCTAAAATGTCTTAGATGCATCTTGCTTCTCATGTTAACTGATTTTTGACAACAAAACTGTCCAAGATAAACAATACATTTGAGCTTTGAATCAGGGAGTCGGTCAGTGCCAACCTGATGAGTCTAATATGCCTTGTTATTCTTAACTAAATCTTGAATGATGCCAACACATACTTGCCTAATCAGTACTTGGAGTTGATCAGTTTCTGGGTGGAAAAATACACATTTGAATTAATGTAAAAAAAAAAAAAAGTTAGATTCAGTTTTGTTTTCCATGAGGGATGTGTGAACAATAAATAGTGTACATGGTTAAAATTTGCGAGCACCAAACCATGACCTTGTTGGACAATCTTTTTCCATAATAATGGACATTTTTATGGTGTTCACCTACTTTTAGTGGCTAGAACAGCCTTTACTCATATTAGATGCCATTAACGGTCCCCCAACCAAATTTCTCAAATGACTTTTTAGGAAACCATTGTTATGCATCTGATTGTACACACATGCCAGCAGTGGGTATGGTATACTTGATACCTGGTAATTAAGAGGGGAATCAATGCACTTTTTTAAGGTACAAACTATTGTTATCATTTGGCTACATTATTTCTTAGTGACGTGTGTCTGAAGATATGCTGTGTATCACTTTGTCCAGCTTTAAATCACAGAAGTTACTGCTTCAAACAGTGAACTGTATTTATCCATTCTGGATAAAAACAGCTTCAGATTTTCCAGTGTTCACCTTAAATTGGTTTTCAGTAACACTTTTGGAGCTGTTTGTTTCAGGTTTGGTGTTTTGATTATAAGCGGCAAATCAACTGAAAACTATCAAGTATTCTTTTTTTACACATCAGCAAGGTGTAAAAAAAATAGAACCGGTGATGTAAACGGATGTGGTGACACGCAGTCTCTGTTCAACGTCGTGTTAATACTAAACAAATCCAAAATTTGAAATCCAACCTTTCTATAAAACAAAGAGAACTTTGTGTTTGAGTACCACCACCAGTGGTAGTCATATCACCGCTTGAAAACCACTGATGTTTGAAGATGCATCAGGAAGGATTTTTGTGATCAAATAAATGAAACATGCACCAGATCTTTAGGTGCTCAAAGATTTCTACCCCTATTACTAAAGTATTATTAATAGCATTACAATCTAACATTAATGTTATCATCAAAGATATGTTTATATGTAAATAGTTACCTAAAATGAAGCCTTTTGAGAAAAGGTTGGAAGAGGGAATGATAAGGAAATGAAGATGAAGATAAAGCCTTACTCCCCTGTTTTTTCTCCTCTGTAAGAGTTCGATGTCACAGGGTTGCAGTAGTAACATGACAGTGCTGCTTCATCACCAATAAAGACATAACAGTGGCGAGCCCTAGTTTTTTAGCTTTACTTTTTTACTTAGGTGGAAAATTCAAATCCACCATGTTGTAACTACCCATACTGCACTGACTACTAAAATCCCATAGTGCCACATAGTCACCCTCCTCCAAAAAGCCTGGTGTATAAGCATAGTAAATATCAAACATGTGGTTGTAACTCTTTATGGCCTTAAAATGTTTCTGATCACCTTTTCCCGTTTTATACCGTAAACCTCTTGTCTGGAATTCCTTTTATTTATAAGCATTGTTTTAGTCTTCAATCTAGTGTTGTTTTGGTTACTGGCCTTTTTTACTTTTTAGGTTTGTATAATTTTGTTGTAATAAATAAAATCACTGTCAATCCTTTTAAATGTGCTGTGAACATTTTCTGATTATTAGTACTATATCATTTTGCTTTTATGCTTTAACGGATATGATTGGTTATTAGTAAAATCAAAAATTTCCCACCACTTACATTCAGATCATTAGATTAGATTCAACTTTATTGTCATTGTGCAGAGTTGAGTACAAAGCCAAGGAAATGAAGTATAAATCATAGTAATCACTTAGTTCATGTCAGATGTAGTGTGTGTGTGTGTGTATGTGTGTGCTTGTCACGATGGATTTAACTTAATGACTGATGTAACAATAATTGCTTGCAGTGCAACAGGAATATGCTGTATGCATGTATGTATATGTATGTTCTTATAGAAAATCATCAATGTTTTTTTTTTCGATTTTATTTGGTCGTGATGAAATTGCTTAAAACTGTATTTACAAGGTGCAGACCTGGTGATTTGGTGGGTAGCACTGTTACTTCGCAACAAGAGTGCACAGAGTTCAGTTCCCAGGTGAAGCAGTCGGTTCAGTTTAGACATGCACATGAATTGGTCACAATTCTTCTGAGAGTGACATTAAAAACTGGTGATTAGGAACTGCAGTGAAACAGTATGTTGAGCACTTTTATGAATGTAACCGCTGTGCATTGCTATTAAACATCCCCAAATGCAGCTGATAAAACGATCAGCTTTCAAATCACAAGCTAAATTATGGTTGTATGTCGACTCAGCACTTCTGCGTCAAGGTCATATGCATCACAAAGCAGTTCACCATCACAACACTCAAAGGTGATGAGTTTCTGTGGGTGCGGTCGTGTTTATGTTTACCCTCTGGTAAGGTGACTGCATGAGCGTTCATTTTGGAATTGAAACCGACTGACCTTTAACAGCGAATGCTTTTAAATGTTGAATTGTAAACAAAACACCAAAAACATCAAGGCATATGCAGTGTGTGAGTGAATACTTGAACTTTAAGCGGGTGTACTCTATTGTTTTAATAGCGAAGTCGTTTCAGAACATCCGGCAACAGAGGAACAGATGCTGTCATTCTGATGCAAAAGCATGAATCGGCCTCAACACCTATTGTAATTACTTGTATGTAAGCTGCTTTCTATAGGGTTTTGTGGTGATGTTTTGCAATGGCAGAAGAATACAAATTAATTTTAGGGGCTTTAAATATTACTCTAAGTACATTTCAGAGCAGAGTTAAAAATGTATTGCACAACCAGAACCATGCCAACATCAACATTGATGTTGGAATGATCTGATTCCAAATTTGTAGACAGGTTTAAAGAGAGCACAAACTAATTACTGAAATTCACTCATGTAAAAAGGTATGGAATTAAAAATCCATACATAATTGATCAATTCCAATCCTATTATTCTTTGTGTGTGTGTGTAAATTTTCTTAAAGCAAACATGAAACACACAAGGCAGATATATTAGCATATGGTAACAAACTTTACCCATCAGCCGGCAATTGACAGTATTCAGTTGGCAATATCTATTATTTAATTACAATATCTAAATGCATATTATTTAGAGGTAAAAAGTACCTGGAGAAAATATACACACACAACTTAAAAATAATTTCTAAGAAAATTCTCTTCACCCAACACAAATATGAAATGTAGGTAGACATTTTATTTAAGATCTGGAAACAAACACTTTGTAAGCTGAGCATTTGAACTGAATATTAAATAGATCTTTTAACTAAATGCAGTTTGATTCAACACGGCTAACTTTTTGCACAAATAAGCCAAAGAACACAAAAAGTGATCCTAGATATGTGTAGTAATTGTAGTATATTCATTATACTATCATTCTATATTTTTCAGTATATATTTCAGAACATTAAATATTTTATTTTACATTTTTAGAGAATATATGAAATGTGCCATTTAATGAACAGCATATTTCAAGAAAATCACAGTGCTGAAAAACAGACTTATGTTCTCCAATCAGAGTACGTCCACCTGAATTGAAATAAGTTCCAGGTAAACAGAAAACATGCTGCAGTCTTGGACTTGAGGTTCAGTAATTGTTCATCTCAGCTAAGTCTAGTACCCACATTACTAGGGTGTCTGTGTATCACTGTCATCTGAGTTTTTAGTTTGCTCATCACCTTCCTGGAGGCCCATAAGAGCCGTGTCGGCCTGTACGTCCTCCTCATCACACTGCACTAAGGGCGAGTGTCCGGCCTCGCTGCTCTCATCACTGACATCATCATCCTCTTCATCTGGGCCCTCGGTAACACCGCTGTACGAGTCCGTACGGGATGATGAGACCGACGACTTGATTTGTTTCTGGCTTTGATTATTCATGCTGACGTCACTGTCTGGAGCTGCACCATTTAAAATAAAAAAATGATTATCAAGTTCAGTCCTCAGCCAATGACCAGTTTCAAATGATTTTTGCTCTCATATTCTCCTATTTTCTCTCACTGTATGCGTATACCCCAACCTTAAAGACTGGCTGGTTTCTCTCACTGTATGCGTATACCCCAACCTTAAAGACCGGCTGGTTGCATGGTTGACAATTTTGACTTAATACTAGTCTAGTTTCAAATCTCTGGCCTTATGCAAAACTGTTAACATAAAGAACTGATGTTATTTGCCTGACATGTTCATATGGTATGTTTATATGACATGTGCACACAATAAGGCCAGAATTTTGTATACAATACCAACCATTTACTTACAACACACAGTAGCATCGAGACAGATTCATTTCTGGTTCATAAGCTAAAGGACACAACACTAAAGGAATATGTTAGATCAGCTACAACTGTAATTAGATATCTAACCCCCATTTAACTCAGAAAGCAGAATCATTGATACAAGATATTGTGATAAGCCAACATTATCACTAAAGAACATTTAGTTCTTCTGAGAAATACTCACATGTACGGTTAAACCCCCAGCCTCATTATTAATAAAATATGTTTTGGTCAATTCTGTCTTTGGTCAATTTCAGTGCTGATTCAAACTATCAAACTTTGGTTGATTTGAAATTTCACTTGGCAATTCGGTCCTGTTTGAAAGTGCAATTATAACCAGATAGGGCTTAAAATTCCTACAATTCTACTCCGTGTACTTGCTGGTTTCCTTGCAAGTTTAAGAAAATTCAAGTGTAGCAAACTGGAGATATCAAATTGTCCATGAATGTGTTCTACAGAATCTGTGTTCGTCATGAAAGTATATAAAAGTCATAAAGATACTCAATAAATAATCTTTTATCTGGTAATTCCCAAGCATGGTAATGCGGTTTTACACAGTTGTAGTTCTTAAGATGATTATTTATTTATTTATTGAGCATTTTACCGTCAAGTTTTAAACCCCAGATCATATCCATGGTGTTCATTCATCACACAAAGTTTCAAACGATACACATCAAGTCACATCAAACACAGTCATTAACAATTTGGTCTATTCAATTTGCCTTACCAGCATGTTTTTAGACTGTGAAAGCAAAAACCCACGCTTACACGATGAGAACATGCACACTCCACACAGAAAGCTTTTGGGTATACCAGATAATCAAACCCAGGACTTCTTGCTGCGAGACAACAGTGCTTAATAATATATATTCATAATAATACATAATATTCAAAATAATTTTATAATAAAGCCAAATATAAAACTATGCTTTCATTTATTATTTGCATGTATAATGTATACACCAATGACTGTAAACTCCCCAACATAACAGTTAACATAAGCATGGTACAATCTGGGCCCATGCAAGCATTCATTACAATAGGCTCATTTACCTTTGAATGGAGAAACTGTATTATCATCACCACCAGAATTGAGAAAGACATCCAGAGCCTCATGGTCAGACACATCTGTAAGATCCATCTGCTCCAGCATATCTACGTTCACCTCCATAGAGGACATGCTGCCTGTTGGACATGCTGCCAAAAGAATTTATCCTTTTAATGCAACATGAATTTTGTATGAATTTTGATAGCTTTGATAACGACAAGAGATTTTAATGAGTCACTTATCAAATAAAAATCAACGTATCAAATAAAAGTGCTCACATGATAGTACCGGTCTCCAAGTTTTTTTTTCCATTGAAGACGAGACAGAATCCATGCCTGCCTTGCAGACATACATCTACACAACATGAGCTAAGGTAAGCGGACCCCCCACCCCCACCTAATTATTTATTAGAACTCAGATATTTCAACTACAACCACTGATAAACATGTATGAAGGCATGCTAGTACCCCGGTGCACAAACATTGAAAACAATAAAATAATTTGATAACAAAATCAAAAGAGAATGGACACCCTTGCCACAAAAGTGGAGGCTAGTACAACTGTAGAGGCAAAAGGATTCCATAAGTAAAATGGGACTATACAAAACATCGTCTTCACTTTAGGAGTCGGGTAACCTCATGGGTAACCCCATCGTCAGGTGTAGGAATCCACGATATATCATTTGAGCATCGTCATCGTAATGTGTGCATACAGAATAGTTACATCGTGGGATGTGTGATGTCACTTTACTGAAACTAAACATCCTGCCAATATTTCTGGTTCACTTTTGCGCAAATTAAATCCCATTCATCAAATAAAGTACAGGGAATTGGTCTCCAGTGCATTTTTGTTCCTTAGTTATGTAAGTTTCTGCACCTAGCTCTTTAAATATCACAAAATAAGTCAACTGGTTGTAATGTTACATTTTAGGTGTCTACAATTTGGCCATGCAGTAAATGTAAACATAACAGGCAAAAAAACATGTGAAGAGCATAAAATCCAGGAGGAAATAAGAAAAGGTGAAGTAATAGCATACCCCACGAGGCAGGAGAGCAGTATAGCAGCAGTGTGAGGCAGAAAATAAGAGAGGAAAGATTAGATAATAAAACTGAAGGGTTTCATTTTGACTGAAGCTCCATTAGCTTCCACTTAAACCAGCATTACTATTTAATCAGTAATTTAGATTCTAGTTTGTGTTGTCCATGTGCATGCTGCATCATTCAGTGTTCTGTCAAAATATATGCTATTCCTATTGACAAAACTACTGGATACATCAGGTCATCAAGGCAGATAAAATGAAATGTTTGTTCAATTTTTATTTGTATTATAATAGTTACAGTGAATTAGAAAGTGGAAAAGCACCAGTTATTTCGACATTGCTAATAAAATCGAAAACTTAGACCACTGTTAACTTATTAAATGCTACATGCTTCTTTTTAAATGTATTTATTATTTATTACCATTAAATTACGAACTTGCTTTTGCGATGACAATTTACGCAATGACAATTTTCAGTACATATTTTGGGAACTGTTTAGTTGACATGCGAACTTGTTGTACCACCTCAACCTAATGGCCTGATACTCTCTAAGTGTAGTAACGAAAAACCTATACATGTACATATACAGTAAGACAGCAAGGTTTTCGAAAATATCTTCGTATAAGTGGTTTTCCCGTGGCCCTACGAAATTCCAAAGAAAAAATTCTATTATTTCTCAATTTCAATACTCGATAAAATTGTAAAATTGTTTGCACTGCATATACCGGTGAATGTGACACACTTGAATCCTACACAATTAAAAAATGGTAAATTTTGAGGCAAACTGCATATGACACAAGTGTACAAGTCTTTTTAAGGTGCAAAAGTTGTGCAAAAGCCAGCCATATTTATATTTATTAACGATTATACAAACAAATGACAAAAAACCTAGTGATTAGAGATTTGACCAATGTTCAATAAAGTTAATTAAATATAAACTATAATTTAATTAAATGAAGCTTCTTGTCTTGTAAATGATGAATGTCAACTTCATGCTTTATCTAGGTCACTCCATGGATGTTTAGAAAAGTTTTACAGTTTAAAAAACCTGTTACTTTTTCACACTGTTATCATGCTTTAGATCTTTAAAGCAGTCATATACATTTTACTCAACAGTAACTTTTACATTGCTTTGCTGTCATCAGAACCTGTTTGACCACTGATTGGCCAGTTCAGAATTTTTGCCCTAAGTCCTGATTTGACCAGACACATTGACAGACCAGACAAATAACCAGACAAAATTCTTTGATTTAAAAATGATTAAGGCCATTGTGGTTTTGAATATTGATTACTATCCTTGTTCTCATCTTAGCCTTGGAGTGTAAATTGCAGGTCCTTGACAGAGG
Organism: Hoplisoma paleatum; assembly: GCA_028565875.1. Lineage (NCBI taxonomy): Eukaryota > Metazoa > Chordata > Actinopteri > Siluriformes > Callichthyidae > Hoplisoma > Hoplisoma paleatum. The sequence continues at coordinate 10,356 of JAOTRQ010063485.1, forward strand.
TGGAAATAGTATTAAAATACTGCACAAGTAAAATGACTGTTAGTGTGATTACTAAATAATTTTTAGTACTGTATTAACCCATCACATGTGTTTATGTAAATGAATTATTGTGGAATCAGCTACGAGAACAGTTTGTTTATGGCATTGTTATTTAAATTACATTTATTAAGCAGACATTGTGTATAATGTTCCATGAATTATGTTGTTATGTACTTAAGTATATTTATAAAAATCCAGAATACTAGTTAAAAGAAATTTGTTATCTTTATGTGAGGAAAATGTTAGTGCTGCTAGAATGTTAGAATGTTAGAATGCTAAAACTATAATTCAATAGAGCATTGTTATGCAATAAGTTATCGTTTGTCGTATATCGTATGTTTTTGCCAGATTGTGCACATTTGTATGTGTTTATACAGATTTTTAAACAGACTGTGAACTGATTAAACAATTAAATTAGACAGGGCCAAACTAAAATTAGTGTTAACAATCACTTTTGATTCATTAGTTTGAAAATGGTATTTTTTTGTTTAGGTTTTTGTTATAATAGAATTCACACTGCAGCTGATGTGCCAAACATAGCTAACATACCAAAGTAACATGACTTTCTGTGACTTAACAGTCAGCATATTTAAATAAAACTTAATTAAAAAAGATTAGCCTTTATAGAAACTATTTTTGAACAAAAGTTTCAACCTTTAATGATCTGTGCATGCTCCTCGGCACCATCCACACAAGACTCCAGTAATAAGTCATTTTAAGACCAAGACCTGATTAACTGATTAAAGACCAACTGACGAAATCAGGTAAAGCTCATGCTTGGTTGAAAACCTAAAGTCAAGCTGTATCTTTTGAAAAACCAATACAATAGTGCAGGTGAAAAATATTCAATATAACAATAATAGATTTGCAAGACGAAAAGTAAGGTAAAGAAGAGAAAAACACGACGTTATTAGTAAACGACTATAAAACAAATAAACAAACACACAAAAAAGATTACTCTCTTACCTCTCCGGTCAGCAATCTGTAAGTAGCCTGTAGAAAGGTACTGCTCCATGTCTTGTTGGAAGGCTTCTTCAAAATATTTCTGTCTTTCCTTCAGCTTTGCTTGTTGTGCATGTTCCATTTCCAAAACCTTTTGGGTGTGTTCAGCATCAAGTTCGGCTGCAATGAAAAGCAGAAAAACTGAGAGTAAGAATTTCACATTAAAAGGAGACGACAAGCCTGTGATCACATTTTTGCACATTTCTACAGGATACAGGATGTTACCCCCTTCCGGGCTTGATCACAAATACAATGCACGAGGGAATCAGTAAAGAAACATACAGCACTGGTAATGTCTCAATAAAACTCTTTTTCTCCTGTAGATAGCTATGCTGCTCTCTGCTCTGTCAGAAATTCTGAATATGCTAGTGATTGTGTGCAATCTCTTAAGCTTTTTTATCTGCTTCATCTCCAACAGGAAGAACACTTACTCCAGAGCAGGAAGCGTTCCTCAGCGTCTGAAAGTAGCATCTTTTCTGTTCAGTGTGTGTATATGTAATGCAACATGGTAAAAGTACTCCTACAAACATCCTGTCAAAAGGATTAAAATATACACATGCACAAGTCTCATCCACTGCTGCAGTCACACTCTCGGTTGTAACACAGTCCTACATCACTCAAATAAAGTCAAAAAACATTCTGCTAATGTTAAAAATGCTTATAAATATCATTATTCAAGCATTTGTTTACAAAAAAGTGAACAGTTAAAGATGAGCTCCCTAACGTACTAACTGCATTTGCAAAATGCAGCACAATAATGTAAACCACATATTAAACTACAGACTAATTATAGGTCAGGCAGAATTTCCCCCATCAATTTTCTCAAATTACATTTTTAATTGAAAGATGAAGATATGTAATCAGACAAGCTGCTGCATAAAGTTAATGGTGCCAAACAAAAATAATTGTATACACAATCGTTACAACAGCATACAGTAAAAATAGTTTGTGTGTTTATGGGTGTTGCTACCCACTAAAACCGCTCAACAACATCTGTGAGACTAGTTGCAATAAACAGCTCGTGGTCTTTGGCAAGCCTGACAAAAAAGATTTTAGATGTTATTATTTGGTTTTGTGAAAATCAAGCTATGAGAAAAAAATACCACTTCAATATCCTTAACTGCTTTATTCTCAACAAAGTCATGGAGAAGGTTTGTCTAGTCAATACAAAACTGCCCTGCAAACGGTACAGTGACCAGTCCACACTACTTGAATAGCATCATTAATATAGTCATTATCCCTCTGCAATAACGACACAGACCAAATTTCATCTCCATTAACAACAATACTCTATTGAGCTAAGCTAGAGACTGGGGTACTTCAAATGGACTGGCCTGCACTTTTTCCAGACCTGAATCCTATAAAAAAAACTATGGGATTAGCTAAGTCGCTGTGAAGAGGCTCATAACTCTGTTCTCCAGAACCTTCATAACCTGTGAAATATCCTTCAACAATAGTGGGGTGACAAAAGTGGGATGCCGCCTCAGCAGAAAAAAAAGTCGACTTGTGATCAGCATGAGATGTCATGTACCCTTTAGCATTAATAACAGCTTCAGTTATTAAGTTTTTGAGACATTGGTATTTTTGTTGCGGAGACCTCTGCTGTTTCGTTTGTTTCAGTAAATTGTTTTAGATGAAAAAAAAAAAACTATAACATGGTTCTATTAAAATATTATAATATCACTGTATTGGGAACTTTTTATATATTTCATACATGTCACCTAGACAAAGCCAAATATCCTTTAACTACTTAAGTGTACAGAAGCAATGTAGTGATCTAATTTCCAATTTACAGTGGAACCTCGGTTAACGAACGCCCCTGATAGCGTCCAATTCGGATAACGACCAACCATTTCACTAAAAATT